>JBBPQO010000243.1:0-13241 GCA_038092535.1 Xerocomus subilludens | reverse complement strand
TGGACATGGGTGGCAAAAGGTGTGGTCAGCCAGGCATTGATAGTAATATGGATGTCGATGGATGCAATGATAATGGATATCCCCATAGGATGCTCGGTGACATAGGAGGTGTGGAGGGCCAAAGCGAGGAAATGGAGGAGATGGAGGTAAACTGAGAAAATAAAGAAGAGGAGGGATACAAGGGTGAAAAGGGTGAATGCAGTAGAGAAAGAGAGAGGAGGATGACAAGACTAGTCAACATGGTGGGAATGATGGGGATGGGTGATGAGGCAAGAGGCCTTTATACCACAACAGACAAGGGAGGCTAGAGATAAGAGATATGCCCAATGATGCATTGTTATGGCGCAGCCTCATAGTTAAGGTGCATAGCACAGCTACACATGTCACAGGTGTTAGGGCATACCCAAAAGAGGCTAAAGAAATCCGATGTGGAGATGCCATGTAATTTCCATGGTGCTGAGGGCTGTTGTGCATGAAACTCTCTGATAGCATCCACAGCATGCATGAGATTAGCCTCAGGCTTCCAAGTCTGATTGGATTTGTCGTCCCACCCATGCCAGTGCACCAAATATTCTAATTTATGTTGATTTATCCTGGAGGCAACGATTTCCTAAGTGGTTTCTGTCCAGGGCATACACGGAACATGTTTACCACCAAATGAATCTGGACTGCTTTTGGCAAGATAAGCTCCACAGCATTTGGCATGACCTGTTTGATAACATAGGGTCCAATCCATTTTTGCGTAAGCTTCTTCACTGCATATGGCAGTTGGAGGTGTTCAGTGAAAAGCCAGACCTTATCGTCTATTGCATACTCTGGAGCTTCAGATCATTTTTGATCAGCTGAGACCATCATTCACTTCAGGGCATCCTCCAAAGCTTGCTCAACCTTGCTATGTGCTTTCCCCAACTCTTTTCTGTAAGACCCTGCTAGGGATTTGGTGTTTCCCTCGAAACCAAGGTAAGGGCAGTTGTTACAATTTTCTCCCCTTTTCATCGTATTCTCTTGTTTCTTTTCCAACATCCTTACTGCTCCTGGTGTGGGACTTTCTATGACAACTTCAGTTTCATCCTTGTTTGCCATTCTTCTTCATTCTATCTCGCTAGCCTGTGACTAAGCATAGTTCTTTGACTTTCCTCGACCTTCTATCCATTTCCATCGTATTCTACCTTGTTCCTTCCCCTTGGTCCATGCACCTTATGTCTTCCTATAAATAGTGTGTCATCTCATGTATGTACTTCATTCTCGATCTATGCAATACAAGTGTAATCTGGTCTCATCTCTAGTTGAGTATCATCTTGAGTTCTTAGTCCTTAGTCCTTTGTCGAGCATCAACTTGAACCTCTAGTCCTTTGTCCCTTGTCGAGTCTTATCTCGAAACCTTGTCCTTGTCCTTGTCCTCAGCTTTTCCTCTTTGAATGTCAAGTCTTAGGACGTCGGTCTCCTCATGAGCATTGCCTTAAGACAGAATTAGTAAGATTGAAATTCGTTGTCTGCTTCGCATAACAAAAGATTGAGAATAATCTTGGTCCCATCTCTCTAGGTGTAGGACCCACCCATCGTCATCACAAGCTTCAGAGCTCCATCATCTGAGTCCGAGAGTAGCGAAAGTGAAATCGAATCCCAACCCCAGTGTCCTCTAGCCCAAGTTCCTCTGCACCTTTGTCCTCAGAACCCAAGACCCTCAGCACCACCTGTTGTACCTAGTCAACCGTCAGTAAACCCTAGACCTTCTGTACCACCTGTCATCCATAGAACCCCAGCACCCCCTCCTTCATCCTCAGTACCACCGGTTGTCCACAGAACTCCAGCACCACCACCTCCATCTTCTACTCCTCCTGTCAACATGTCGACCACCAAGTCTGAACTTAAGGCGGCCCTCTCAGCCAACTTCTCTGGAAAATCTTCCAATGCATCACAATGGATCAAAGCCATGTGTGCCTACTTCGCTCTAAACTCCACCCTTTACTCTACTGATGAAGGGAAGGTCACAACCACTCTTAATAAGATGAGTGAGGGATGTGGAGCATTCTTCGCCGAGATGTGGTATGACAAACTTGCCGATTCCACCATCCCCAATTCCGAGAAAACCTTTGATAAGTTTACCACCAACTTTGAAACCACCTTTTATCCCTTCGACACAAAGGCCACCGCTCATCTCGACCTCTCCAAACTTATTCAGAAATCCACCAAACGGTCTGACGGAACTTTTGACGATGGATTCCAGCAATACATCACTGATTTCCAGAATCTCGCTAGTAAAGCTGGCATTACCGATGACATCACTCTCATCGACCAGTTCTTCCTTGGAGTTGATCAAAAACTTGCCACCATGATTCTTTCCATGTTGCCCATTTCTACTACTATCAACGATTGGATCAAAAGAGCCAAGACGTTCCATGTGCAGAAGATGCGTATCCAAGCCCTCTGTGGAGGAAAGTTCCAACCCTCTTTCTTTTCTTGCCCCGCCAAGGACCCCAATGCTATGGATGTGGACGCTATCACCATATCTAAGCTTACCCCTACTAAATGTGCCCGTTGTATTCGCAAGAACCTCTGTTTTAGATGCTGAAAGAAAGGTCACGGAGCTAACAAGTGTCCTACCTTCCCCACCTCGCCTACTCCAAGACAGAATATTTGACATGTTGACACTCCCACTCCACCCATTGTCAAGAAAGACAAAACTCCCACCAAACTCGACCAATATGTAGCTTCCTTGAAAACCTCTGGGAAAACCAACGATGAAATCATTTCAGTCCTTCAAACCTGCTATGAAGATTCTGCTGAAGAAGTAGCAGTGGTCTTCTCTCCCAAGTTGTTGAAAGGCATCGAATGAGCAAAGGATTTTTGAAACAGGAAGTTGTCTTGACGTCCTCTTCTCCGTCTATAAACATTGTACTTGTAGCTCCCTCTAGCAATCGAACCATGCGTCTCCCAGTGAAGCTACAAGAAACTAAGAAAACCGTCGAAACCCAAGCACTCGTTGACTCTGGTGCCACCGGAAACTTCATCAACCCTCGCTTACTTGCTCAAGGACCCTTCAAATTCTCTCCACTTTCTAACCCCATCACCACATACAATGTGGATGGAACTCCTAACGTTAAGGAATTCATCCGGTGGTCTACTAAAATCCACTTTTCCTCCGGTTCTTTCTCCGACATAGTCTCATTCTTTGTTATTTGTCTTCGTCATCTAGAAGTTATCCTTGGCATGCCCTGGCTCCAGAAGTGGAATCCCTCCATCGATTGGCGCTCTTTAACTTTAGATTTTCCACCTTGGGTTGAGAGGTCTCTTCGTGAGTATCCTCCCTGAGGAGAAGATATTAATAAGGTCACTTTGTCCACAGAACTCACCCAAGCATCTCCACCGAAGGAAACCTCCATTCCAGACTTCCTTGCCAACTTCACTGATGTTTTTTCTGAAACCACCTTCACTCAATTACCTCCCCACCGTTCTTTCGATCATACCATCGAACTCAAGGAGTCTTTCGTACCGAAGGTAGCTAAGGTTTATCCCTTGAATCCCACTGAAAAGAAAGCATGCAAGTCCTTTGTTGAAGAACATCTCAAGACCAGTCATATTGTCCCATCAAAATCCCCTCAGGCAGCCCCGTTCTTCTTCGTACCAAAGAAGGATGGTTCTCTTCATCTGTGTCAAGACTATCGATACTTAAACAGTCACACCGTACGGAATGCTTATCCACTTCCTCTGATCTCCGAACTTGTTGACGATATGAAGGAATCTAACTTCTTTACCAAGTTGGACATTCACTGGAGATATAATAACATACGCATCGCTGAATCTGACCAGTGGAAAGCAGCGTTCATTACTCCCCTCGGTCTCTTTGAACCCACGGTGATGTTCTTCAGATTTTGCAATGCTCCTGCAACTTTTCAGGCATTTATGAACCACTCCTTCGCTGATCTCATTGCCAAATGTTGGCTCAAGATCTATATGGACAACCTCGGCATTCATACCTTCAGTACCCTCCAGCAACATCACGAACGAACTCAGCTTGTCTTCTTCCATCTTCGCAAACTCGGTCTTTCTGTCAAGATTTCGAAATGCTTCTTTGACACCCCTATCATGGAATACTTAGGCATAATCATCGGTTGTGGACGAATTCAGATGGACCCAACAAACTCTCTGCTATTGCCAACTGGAAACCACCCTCCTCCGTCAAAGGGATTCGCTCTTTCTTGGGCTTCGCTAACTCTAATTGGAAATTCATCCCCAACTATTCCGATATCGTTGTCCCACTAACCTTCCTTACAAAGAAGGATCAACCATGGGTCTGGACCCCACTTCAACAACGTGCCTTCAACTCTCTCCATTCCATCTTTGCTTCCACCCCCGTTCTTTCCATTCCCAACACCTCGTGCCCCTTCTTCCTTATGACCGATGCCTCTCTTGCTGCCGCTGGAGCTGTACTTATGCAAAAAGATGTCAATGGCGACTTACACCCTTGCGCCTACTTTTCCAAAACCTTCACCCTAGCCGAACAGAACTACGATATCTATGATCGTGAACTTCTAGCTGTTATCCTGGCACTTTCTGAATGGCGACATTACCTCCTGGGCACTCCTTTCACAGTCTCTCTCTTTACCGACCATAAAAATCTCTCCTACCTGAAAGACCCCCATAAACTTTCCTGTCGCCAAGCCCGATGGGCGTTATTCCTCCATGACTTCAACATTGAATGGATCGTTACCCCTGGTTCTCAAATGGGACCTGCTGACGTGCTTTTCCATTTAAATCTCCCCAACCCTTCATCTGATAACCTTGATTCATCCATTATTCCTGACCCCGTCGTCATCAACGCCCTTGATCTTACCCTCGCTCATTCTATCTCCTCCTCTACCCCTTCCGACCCCTTTGTTCTTCGCATCCTTTCCTCTCTTCAAGAAGGATCCCCCTTGTTCTCTCGTTCTTCCCTCGCTAACTGGTCTGTCGACAATGGCCACTTATATTTCCGTGGTCAAATGTACATTCCTCCGTCCTCCCGCACTCCCCTGCTCTATTCTATCCACTCTTCCCCTCTTTCAGGCCATATGGGAGTCTTCTGTACTAAGGCTCTTCTTGAATATGATTATTGGTGGCCAGGCCTCTCTACTTTTGTCAAGAACTTTGTCGACGGTTGCCCCACTTGTCAACAATCCAAGGGTAATACTCACCCCACGGTCCCTCCGTTATCCCCCATCCCTTCCTCGTCCCCGCTCCCATTTAAACAACTCTCTGTGGATCTTATCACCGACCTCCCTTCTTCTTCAGGTTTCAATTCCATCATGGTCATGGTTGACCATGGCCTTAGTAAGAGGGTAATCCTCACTCCTTGTCTCAAAACGGTAGATGCTGCAGCAATCGCCCAGATGTTTTTCGACTTTGTGTTCAAACGATTTGGCCTTCATGACACCCTTATTTCCGATCGTGGACCTCAGTTCGCTTCCGCATTCGCTAGGGAACTTGCTTGTCTCCTTAAGTACGATGTCTAACTATCGACGGCTTATCACCCCCAAACTGATGGTCAAACTGAGAGAACCAATCAAGAATTGGGGATCTATCTTCAGATCTTCTGTGGTAATAATCCCGATTTCTGGGTGCAATTCTTATCATCAGCCGAATTTCATCACAACTCTGCCCCCCATAGCTCCACCAAGAAGTCCCCATTCTCCCTTATCTATGGCTTCGAACCCCGCTCCTATCCTTTGTTGGAGAAGACCTTCATTCCTGCACTTGAAAACTATCTCAGCTCTCTTGACGAAGCTTGAAAAGAAGCCCTAGCCGCCCATGAGTCTGCCTACAAACTTATGGCCTCTTGTTCTTTTCGAAGATTCTTGCTCTGGAAAGTTGGAGATAAGGTTTGGCTTGAGGCCACTCATCCCCGCCTTCACCTCCCATCTAGGAAGTTGTCCCCCAAATGTTTGGGCCCCTTCGAAATCACCCATGTTTTATCTCCCCTAATGTATCAACTCCAACTCCCAGATACCTGGAAGATTCATAATATTTTCCATGCCTCGCTTTTATTGTCCTATCGCACAACTGACGCATTCGGCCCATCTTTCTTCGAACCTCCACCTGACCTTATCGATAACAAAGAGGAGTATGAAGTCAAAGCGATTATTGCTTATAAAGGTCCACAGTCTAGGCAATTGTATCTGACCTCCTGGAAAGGTTATTCCTCTGCTGAGAACACCTGGGAACCTGAGTCAAACCTCTGACACTCTGCCCAAATCCTCTCCTCTTATAAACATCATCACCACCTTCGATAAAGGTAGTTCCCTTTGCTCGACGGTCTTTTCGTGAGTATCTTGCAAGTGAACTACCTTTCCTTCCCCATCTACTCGTATCCAATGGCCATCCCTTTCTCCACCACCTCCTCCATTCGTAACCGCCATGTATACCCCTTATTCCTTCCCACCCAATCTGCCCATCTTCTCTTTGCTGCCATCTTAGAAACTCCTTTTCTCCTCCTTGCTCTTGAAGATGATCCTCTTTATCGTGAAGATACCATCACCCATGAGCTAATTCACCTTTTCCATGAAGTCTCCACTACTCATCGTCTTCTTGATTCCAATATAGACAGAATCCCCTTATGGTTCACTCTCAAATCTTTACCTCATCGTATCCTCTCCATTCTTTTCCTCCATGGTTTTTCCCACTTCTTCAAATCCATTCCTCCTGAAACTATTTACCCCACCTTTCGTCGCATTTTTCTTTCTCTTCCTCAGAACCACCGAGACTCTTACGTCGAACGTGTTGAGCAACTTCTCCTCCATACCCCTTGTGATGTCCCTCCTCTTCCCGTCCCTCCTCTGTCCCTTCATTCACAGATCTCTTCCCCTCCTCTATCCAAGACCTCCACTGTGGTAGAATCTGCTTCTGATTCCAACGATGCTTATGAAGTCCCCACTATTCCAATCCCTACAGAACACGCTAGGGTTATCCCTCTACCCAACGGTACTTGCGCGTTATCCTCCCCTACTCATATCCTACCCCATGTTGAACCGTTCTGTGAGCCAGTCGTGTCTCCCACTACCCTCTGTTTCCAGTGTTAACGTACAGGTCACTATCATGAAAACTGTAGCAAATATACCTGTCCCCACTGTCATACAGCCGCCCTAGGTCATGCATCACGTCAATGTCTGGTTCAACAATGCGACTTTTGTCGTAACTGGGGACATTCCAACCATGCCTGCCCACACCGTAATTGCAGACTTTGTTCTCAGCCTGGACACATGGTTGATGATTGTCCATTCGAGCGTCTCACTCCGTCCCAGGCCTTCACTATCTTTGGGGGACCTTCTATCCCTGGAGTCTAACCTTTGGATCGGAAGAGGAGTGTTAGTCGAGTCAGGGACTCGATTGTACCGTGGGGGTAATGTTACAATTTTCTCCCCTTTTCATCATATTCTTTTATTTCTTTTCCAATGTCCTTACCGCTCCTGGTGTGGGACTTTCTATGACAACTTCAGCTTCATCCTTGTTTGCCATTCTTCTTCATTCTACCTCGCTAGCCTGTGACTAAGCCTTGTTCTTCGACCTTCCTCATTCTTCTATCCGTTTCCATCGTATTTCACCTTGTTCCTTCCCCTTGGTCCGTGCACCTTATGTCTTCCTATAAATAGTGTGTCTTCTCATGTATGTACTTCATTCTCAATCTACGCAATACAAGTGTTATCTTGAACCAACCTCAGTCTTCAAGTTTAGCTCAATCCCTTAGTCCTCAGTCTCCAAGTAACCCTTAGATCACCCTCGTCCCTCGTCCTTAGTCGAGTCTTATCTCGAACCCTCATCCTCGTCCTCTGTGTATTCTCTTTGAATGTCAAGACTTAGGACGTCGGTCTCTTCGTGAGCATCGCCCTGAGTCGGGATTAGTAAGATAGGAACCTTGGTGTGCTTTGCGTAACACATGCTCAAGCCTAGGCTGAATGCAATGATCAAGTGAATAAGACTGTGGGGACAGTCTTCTAACCACTGCTTATATACATGGAGGGGCTGAGCATGGACCTGTGCAGCATGCAGTCAAGAACAGCCCTAAAGTCAATACAAAAAGAAAGCACAGTCCTATGCTGCAGCACATGCAGCAAGACTGACATGGTGCCACATCACAGCCTGGTGAGGAAAGTAAGAGAACATGTACTGTACATGTATGCACATGTGTGCTGTATCATGTGAAGGGGAAGTCTGAAGTGTCAATGTAGTAGGTAAAGAGGAACAGAAAGGAGAAACTAATGGTCCTATCACTCAAACGTATACTATACATGTGAGCACTTATCTTTGAGGATGAGTGTAGTTGAGAAGAGGAAGAGACAATATACGATTCACAACAGTATTCAGGTCACTGCTGTCATCTGGTTGCATCAGTGGCCCTGAGAAGCAGGAGCCACCACCATCATGATATTGTTTCTTATATGCCACCCTAATCTTTGCAGCCCCCCACCCTAATTTGCATGACAATGTTGAGGTCGTGGTATTGCTGCACTTTTGCTTTGCAACAGTGCCATTCCACCAAATGGTACTACCTTTTTTGAGATGGATAATGTTGCCAACTGAGATACCAATTCCAGGTCCAGATAGAACTTTGTTTGTTGATATCCACAAGGATATCTGGTCCAATGCCTTCAAGTTTGAGCATGTGCTCATAGGTGGATGCATGGCGCACAACAAGGTGGGTTTCTGCATAAGCAAGGAATTGTTTGAGGTGAGATGGTGATGGAACCATGAGAGAGAGATTGGCCATTCATTGTGTGTTGGCATTATCGGAGGCAGAGGCAGAGGCAGGGCAGGATTGTCAGTAGCAGCAGTGGAAGGTATGAGTGAAGAGGTAGACAGTAGACTGGATTTTGTGAGTGTCTGGAGAAGAAGTACTAACATCAATGAGTTGATGTCAATATTGGATGTTATTGGAGCAGGCACCTGTGCTCTTTGTGATGGATGTAACAGAGGCACTTTGTTGGCAACATTGAACAATTCAATGTTTGGCAGTATGCTCAGCATAGCCTGCCTTTCCTCCTATAATTGGTTAGAGTCTGATTCTCATGACAAGCAGAGACTTACAAGCATGTGGCATTGAGTATGCTGTATAAGAACTCAATGTAGTTACTGTCATCAATAGAGAACTGAAGTTCTTTGATCTTGGTGGATTTCTGTTCCTTTGGAGTAGCCACTTTGCCCTTAGCTGCCTTCTTCTTGAGGAGAGAATAGACAGTAAGAGAGACTGCAGTCAGAACATTGGCTGAGTTACAAGCTGGTGATGACAGTGGCATGGAGGGAGGCACAAGTCACAGGTGACAGCCATACACTCAAATATGACAAAGCACATTTCAGGTCCTGCCCTGGCAGTTTCTGATGGTCAATTTTTCAAACATGTTTTCTGCTTAGTTTTGCAAAGTGCTGTAACAGTATCAACACAGAAAGCCTATAACTGGAGCCATAAAATGTGTTCATGTATGATGACAACATGAGAATAGAAACTCCATTTGAAGAAGTGTTGGTCTCACAATTAGAATTACCAGAG
The DNA here is from genome assembly GCA_038092535.1 of Xerocomus subilludens. Taxonomy (NCBI): domain Eukaryota; kingdom Fungi; phylum Basidiomycota; class Agaricomycetes; order Boletales; family Boletaceae; genus Xerocomus; species Xerocomus subilludens. Next base: position 3,724 of record JBBPQO010000243.1, on the reverse strand, counting down.
CACCTGATGGTGCACTTACTGGCTATGTGCCTAGCAAGGGTAGCTCCCCAGCAAACAGCTGAGAATGAAGGTCATACCTCTAGGTATACCATGCATGCTAAAATAGAACCTGCAACTACAGGTCAGAGGCCACAAGTATTCTCAAATTCCAGGAATTGTGCAATGTTGCTCATGGAATTAAATGGCAACATGGCATATATCATGATTTATACAGGGAGTACTGGTAACTTTGTTTGCCCAGCATTTGCAACCATGATGAGGATTACCTTTGAGTTAGAGCAGCAAATAAGGCTGAAGTTAGGCTACATAGGTAGCCACTCTAAGATATCACATGGTGCAAACATCATGGCAATTATTGGCAGACTCTCCACAATGATATACATTGACATAGCAAGCATTGATCACTATGATTGTATCCTAGGAATACTGTTCCTGTGAGAATACAGTGCAGTCCTAGACTGAGTGGCAAATTGCCTCACCCTTTGAGGGGGGCATTCAGCAAAACTGGAACAGCATATAGCTGACCACAGTGAGCATCATGCACACACTAAGTTATGCTCAGCTACTTGTGCAAATTAACTCACTCACCCTGGGGGGCATATCAAGCCTGTGCAGGGTGCTTGAAGGAAGGGGAATGAAGGTGAAAAACCAGGTGCTGGTAACCTGGACAAACTCAGAGCTGGGATACCAAGAGTATTCACTGCAATACAGACAAAAGAAATGCAGTCCATGCCAACAAGATATCTATTAACAGATGAGGAAATCCCTTAGTTGCATAGTGAATTGTTTACACAATATAAATGTCATTTGGGAGGTGTAGTTCCAAGACTCCCTCCATTGAGGGAAGTAAACCACTGAATTCCATTGCTTGATGACTGCAAACAGTATGTGTACCACCTACCCTGCTGTCTGGATGTGCTGAAACAACAGCTATTGGATAAGTCTGAATGTACATGGACACAGGATGGTGGAGGATGAAGAGCATCCCACAGGCTGCACCAATGCTCTCATCCCAAAAAAAAAGACTGGGAAACTGTGAGCCATCATTGACTGTTGCAAGAGAAATGACAATACTGTCAAGGATGTCACACCATTTCCCAATCAGGATCAGATCAGGATGGATGTTGTGCAAGCAAAGTATCACTCAAAGATAGACTTATCAAATGCATATGAACAGGTTTGTATAGAACCAGAAGATGTCTGGTAAACAGCTTCCACCACAATCTATGGGACATTCATATCCCAAGTAATGCAGCAAGGTGACTGCAACATCCCAACTATGTTTCAACAACTTTTGACCATAGTATTTAGGGACCACATAGGTTGATTTATGTACATCTATTTAGACAATATATTTGTGTACAGTGATACACTGGAAGACCATGATCAGCACCTCCAGAAGGTGTTTGAGCTACTTGAGAAAGCCAACTGTTACCTCAAAAGGGAAAAGTGTGATATGTACTCAGTGAGACTTAACTGTCTGGGTCATATAATTGATCATAAGGGCATACATGCTGACCAAGACAAGATGTCCCAAATTTGAGGATGGAGGACACCTCACTCTCTGAATGAGGTGCAACAGTTCATAGGATTAGTAGAATGCCTGGTGACATTCATGCCAGATGTATCAGCATACATGACACCACTGACTGGGATCCAACATAATGGGTATCCATTCCAGTGGAAAAAAATCCACAATAGATGTTTCCATATGATCAAGGATCTGGCCTGTAAATATCCAATTCTTCAACTAATTGATCCTTTCAAGGAAGAACCAATATAGCTCATATGTGATGCCTCACTATATGGCATCAGAGAAGTATACAGGCAGGGGCCCAATTGAAAGACAAGTCAGCCCACAGGCTTCATGTTGAAGAAACTGAGTGATGCTCAACAAAACTATAGGAATTTCAAGCAGGAATGCTCACTATCATCAAAGCATTGATGACATGGAAAGACAAACTCCTTGGGTTCAAATTCACAATAGTGACAGACCATGAGGTGCTGAAATACCTCAATACCCAGCATAAATTGTCAAGCAGACAAATATGATGGATAGACTATCTATCACATTTTGAAACAGATATAGTGTATGCTAAGGGAGCAGAAGATTGTGGCAGACTGCCTGTCTCGATATTATGACCAAGAGGAAGGTAAAGGACCTTCAAATGAACAAATCAATTGGGCCAATGTGAATGTGTGTCTAGACCCTGAAGGGAATGATCTCCCACATAACAGATGGCAGGAGGCCACTTTGGCTGAGATTACAGCCTACCTCACTGCTAATGGGATAATGGCTTAGGATACCAATGATGCCATCATCTGGGCTTGCCATCTGACAAGAGAAACAGTCAACCAGATAGAAGCATCTGGGATTTCAAAACATGGCCACCATGACCACCTACATGCCAATGCAGGTGGAGCTAAGTCATTCTTTTATGAATGACAAGCCCAACCACACATGGAAATGGTATGTAGCTGAAGTGGCAGCCCTGGATGTGCAACCCAAGGACATCATGCCCCTTACTCATGACCTCCTCTTCATCAAGAACTTCACAATCATTGAGCACTTTGATGAAGTGGATGTCCATTATGCACTCCCCTCCACACCAAGAGGGGACTTACCATCCTCAGAGGACATGCTTATTGGAAGCAACCTAGAGCACATGGATCACACTGGGCAGATGTGACATTCAAGGATGGCACCTTTTTTGATTCATCATTTGTATTCATCACACTGGATGCATCTTCCTTTTCTTTTGCTTTACAGTATCTACTTTGCAATTTGTACCTGCTGATTGAATATACCCTTTTAACTTTCTATTATTTCTCTATTGTAATCCATAAACCATCTCTAGAGGGGAGGGTGTGAGGGCTTGTCCCTTTTATGGGCAATAGCCCCTACTCAAGTGTGTGTGTCATGTGTGATTAGTTAAATCATGCATGACTTTTATTACTATATATGTGTTACACAAAGCGTCTATGAAGGTCTGCTTACTTGACAACGACCTCTGGCGATACTCATGAAGAGACCGACATCAGAGATGTTGGCTTTCAAGAGATGACTAGGATGACTGAGGTTCAAGAGTGATCTCGACAGAGGATGACTTAGGAAGTCCAGAGGAGGTGAGACTTAATACAACACTTGTATTGCATAGATCAAGAATAAAGAAGTACAGTCATGTGCGATGATATTTATAGGGAAGACAAATATGCACGGACCAAGGAAGAAAGGAAGAACGTAGAAGGACGAAGAATGAGATGGAATGCATAGGAATACTAGCTGACATAACAGAGTCGGTGGAGGAGAGATAAGTCTAATCAAAGGCGAAGAAGGGAAACCGAATTGCTATCGGCCACAAGAATAAACCCTTCAAGAGAGTAAGTTGTCCCTCTCCAAGAGTGAGTTGGAAAGTGATAAAGAAAAAGAAGAGTTTGATGAAATGGAGATAAAATTGTAACAATATGACATATGTCTCATATAGTAGTATATAAGGCTGAGCGCTATCATTAAGACACCTTCACACCTTTCCTTATCTCATACATCAATCAAGGACAACCCTTGTCTGTTGGTGTGATCCAAGGCCAGAGGCATACCAACATTTATATTGGGCCTCTTCCAGAGGTTTATGTAAGTGACCAGATCCAATGCCTGCCAGGTCTTTGATACTTTGCCTTCTGGCTTTTGTTGCACCACCTCAAAGAGGGTATAGATTTCATCATG
>JBBPQO010000242.1:0-13263 GCA_038092535.1 Xerocomus subilludens | reverse complement strand
TCAGCTGAGGTATGTTTTCTTCTCACTTCATACTACCTGTACTCACATACTTAGTCCTGGACTTACTCTGGACTAATCAGGTAAATACAGTTGTTTCCACTCTTCAGGCATTAGCTGAGTCCTGGACTTACTCCAGACTTATCAGCATGCCCAACCTCTGGACTTTGACAGGTTATGAGCCCTGCTTGTGCCAGTTAAAGGAACAACTCACACACTTGCACATCCCTCAGCACCCACATACCTTCATATGTACCTTCTTGTTTCTATCAAAAACTGGCTACCAGCCACCATCAGAAAAATTCTTTTTCTCTGCCTTTCCTCATCCTATCCTGTCATCCAAGATGTCACCAGATGCCATACAAACAAATGACATTCTCACTGGACCTGAAACCTTCCCACTATGGAAGGTGAAAGTAGTTCAAAAGTTATGAAGTGGAAAAGTCATATCTGGAATGGACCCACAGCCTAGTTTTAGCACCACTGGAGTGACAGTGACACAAGTCTGTGAGTGGCATGAATGTGATGACAAAGCCCACAGCATCATCTAGGAGTGCCTTTTTGATCCCCTTCTGCTGAAAACAGAATCCTGCACCTCCACTAAAGAACTCTGGGCAAAGCTTGTGACCCTCCTAGATGGCTTGAATGTCCCCTCTGCCTTCCACATCTTCCAGCAACTCTTTAATGTTAGTTGGAATGGCAACTCTGACCTCTCCAAACACATCTCCCTCCTCCACACCTCTGAAACCTGCCTTGCTGGCATGAAGTTTCCTGTCAACACAAAAATCATGGCATTCATACTCCTGAACTCCCTTTCAAAAAATCTGGAATGAAAGTTATTCAAATCCTCCCTCATCAATACCACAAAGGAGAGTAAGCTGACTTTTGATGCCATTGAAACCTGAGTCATTGCAGAGGACTCCCAACTATATCCATTCAGACACTTGGAGTCTACCCTGACAGCCTCAAAAGTGCCATGACCTACAACCCAACCTCCACATGCTTCTCCATGGTGTGAGCATCACTGGTCAACTTCACACAACTCCTGCAATTGTTACCTCTACAAAGTGTGGATTGGGGACTTGAGAAAAGGGAGATTTAGGACAAGAGCGAAACAGGATAGAGAGAAGGCAAATATGGCAGAGAGTACTCCAGAGACTCCAACCTCTGCAAGAGTAGTAAAAGAACATGTGATGTCCTCTCTAATCAAACAGATTCATGCTTACTTTTCATTGGAGCAAAAAGACAGTGGAAGCAATGACATAATCATTGACTCTAGTGCATCATCACATATAGTACCACATTGGTCATGATTTCAGACCTACAAACCACTCATGCTCACATGTCTGGTGACCCTCAGAGATGACTGCTTGACAATTCTCTCAAGGCTTTTGCAAGCCTACATGAGGGCCCTGCAAGGACTCTGATTTGACTGAAACATGTTTGTATGACACTTTCCATTTCTGTTCAGCTGAGCCAGCAGTGGCCCAGTAGTTACAAGTTGCTGATCTGGGCTGGTGGAAGATGTGCCTTCACCCTGATATAACTCCCCCAGGAAGGCTCACATGTATCTTCGAATCATCCATGCAGAGCTCTTTATACTCATCTAACAAGCACCAGCAACCATGCAATGCCCAATCCCCCACTTTGCTTGAAGCTCATGGTTTCCCTGTAGGTCAATTACTTATCTTGATCACACATCTGATCACAGTTGCTAATAGCTGCACTTATGGACATGAACCAGGAGGGATTGGGCTGTCCATTGTCAGGTATGCCTGACATGCAACCAAGCTAATTTCAGACTGTAATTGCCACAAAAGGACACAGGAACAGATAACTGGGACATTAGACTTATTGACTCAGCATCCACCAATTAGCTTGACCCACTGTGCATTCCTCCCTTCCTTCATCTTGATATGTGACAATCACTATTGTAACTTCAACTATGAGATCTTCTACCACAACCTCACAGACTAGTTCACATAGGCTTACCCCACCAGCCTCTAGATCAATGATCTTCTTTGCTGGTGGAACATGTAATTGAAAATTGGGTCAGCATCAAATGCCATTAATATTCTACTAGGGTTAGAGATGCCACACCTCCACTCTCAAACACAAGTGGCACCCCTCTCTGTGTCAATTTCTTCTCTTGGAAAGCTATCACAGCTAGTATAGTAGAACATGTATTCAATTTAGCTGTCATGGATAATTGCATCATTTTTTTCCTTGCTGAATGTTCTGCAGTCTGAATGTGTTCCCAATTTGTTCTCAGCTTATGCTGATTTTGCAATGCATGTCAAAATTACTACACTGCTCAAGGTTCACCAGTCTTCAAGGTCCTTTGCACCAAATGTATGACTGCACCAAAATAGCATTCTATGGTATTGATTTATGGAGCTGCAAGATTGATACAATAGTCCATGAGATCATCCACAAACAAGAATATTTGTTTGCAACATAAATCAGATGAAAAAATCTTTCAAGTTCTCATGATTCCAGAGCTCAGTGCTTAGTGGCAAGAATCACACAACTTATATAATGTTTTTCTCAAGTGGCGAATATTTTCAGCATGATGAACATTCTGCTGCTGAGAGAAAAAACAGCATGCTGTCCAATGAACTAAGTAATTGGATGGTATTCAAGACTGCTATGAATTATATTGCATTCAATGTGCTTGACACTCTGGTGATCCACTCACATATCAGTACAATATTTGCAGTGCCTATCAACTTCTGTGTGACAAGACCTGTGCCAATGAGAGGAATTATTGTCATATTGTCCAATGACAGGACTACTGTCCAGTGTTTCCTGACAAGAACACAATGATGGTGATTGTAAAACTCACATCACTCAGTCTTCAAAGCATGAGAGACACTTGAGATTACAACACATTTCCCTTGAAGTAAACAAATGTGGTAGAATTGTTAATAGACATATCTAGCTTTTCAAGTTGGAATGTGAGATAATATTATCCATAACTGCTGGAGAGCATCAATCATGGAGTTGAGGTCAAAGATAACACAAAAATCTGAGCATATGAAGATACAATATAATTATTCTAGAGTAGTATACACACAAAACAAGTGCACATTCCTTGCAAACAACACTAAAGCACCAAATGTTAGGCACATGTGGTGAAAACTGGATTTGCTATGCCATACTATTAGGAAATTTGTTTGATTGGGATGGGAGCTCAGCTATATATGTTGATTATCTCGAACAATGCCATCTTTTGTGCTAATGTGGCCATTCCTGCCATCAAAACCTAATTATATTGCTATATAAGAAATTATTGGTTTGAGTGATGAATGCCTTCTCCAGCACTGAAGTCTGACAGTCTTCTGAATGTTGAGCATGCTGCCAAGTACAATGGAGAATCTGGCCTTGTATGCTGGACTGCTTACATTTCAGAGATACTATTTTTTTTAACAGACTGCAGTGTCTGTCAGATGCATCAAACCTCTGATCCACAGTATTTCCACTCTGTGTTGGTGTTGGTTTTACAGAAGATGTAGAGGCTTGTCATTTTGTTCTACACCAGCTGCATTGCAGTGCTCCTTATGTTCCTGGCTATATCATGCAAGGAATAAAGAAAAGATGACCACCAATTGTCAAGCTTAACATGCACCCATTTGCACATGATGAAAAAAATAATGAGTTCATGGCTAGTGGTGGAGCAATTGGATGCCCTTCCAGGGCATCCAGCATGCAGCTACCCTACTTTCTCAGAAGCCTTCTTCAATGAATGCCACTATCATAAGCACATACACACACCTGTTGCATTTGTCCTATCATGGGCAACAAATGGAATGTTCTTGACTTGGTATGAGATCTCATCTCTCATGCCATGGATGGCAATGTGGCAACCTGATGCATCCCACACAATTTCCAGCAGGCTGACAATGAATGATGATCATGAATGCATAACCTTGGTTGGTCCTTGGAAACCATGTTCCTTGCTTGTAGTTTTCCTTTTCCTTGTGATGTCATGGCATTGTGGATTCAACATGGCATGGGTCAGCATGAACAATCATGGTATCAGTGATTGGGTTGGCTGTTCTCATCATCTTTCATCTACAAATACAAGAGATATCAAAGACCAGTTGGATGGTGTTGGCTAGGATTCAAATTAGTGATATGAGTAATACATTGACAGTCATCCTGAAAGCTTAAAGCTTGAAAAATGGAGGACATGTCAGACACATAGGGCTTAAGTAATCACAATTTGTACTTACTTGGTGAATGGCAGCTATAGGGGTGTACTCTGACAAGCTAAAGGTGGGGCTGGCCACAACAGCACCTGTTCCAGACCATTAGGGAATGTGCAGCAAGGTGATGATTTAACCTACTGGTTGGCTCATAAATCAGGAGCCACTTCTGTGGACAGCTTCTTTCCAAGATCCTTGATAGGTAGATTTCCACATCCAAGAATTCCAATAGGTGTTTGTAGACTGAAGCAGGTCTTGAGCATCACAATCAAGTGATTGGAATGGGGGCAGTGCATACCATAAAGAGGTGGTCAAGCAATTCCTATGTAGAGGTAGGCATCAGCACCCCACAAGATGAACCAAGACTTACTTTGGTCAGCACTGGATTTTCATCAGAACATAGCTTGGATACACCCCATATCACCTCTAATAAAAATGCCAATCACATCTCATATTGATTGTCAAACGTACTCTCAAGGGGAACTCCAAGTTTATCATGTGCGCTTGTGTAGGTTTGAACTTAGTAGTAGGTTGGACACCCTTGGGATGGATGTGCAATACAAATGTCACACATTGTCCTTTCTCAAGGGAAAGATTGCAACACATTGCAGGACCAAAGTGACCCTTGGATGAAAGGTTGAGGAGATCCAGGATGACCTCAGGGGCCAGCACATTGTCCATCATGTTCTCTGCCACATAACACAAATCCAGGTTGAGATTTGGTGAGCTAAATATGACTTTGTTCTGGGTGTGAAATGAAATGGTGTCGTCTTTGACGATCTCTGTGGTGTGCTGATCCCAGGCATAGTTAAAGGCTAGTGCACACTTGACATGAAGTGGAAGTGTGCCATAAATGACCTTGGAAAAATGAGCAAGCCAAACTTGAATTCTCTAGAGAGCACTGGTGGCACACCTGACATGCCTGAACAACCAGAACAGCAAGGGCTGCTTGTTCTCCCCATCTGTCTGGCATGGCAAGAAATCTAGATATCATCAAGATTGGTCAATAACAAAGAGAGGGGAATGACCTGTTAAGCAAACAATGCCCTTGTCATTGAGAAATCTGAGATATCAGCTTAGCAGCAGGTCATAACTTCCAAGAGACAAGTTCTACATTGTTTGCAATACATTGGAGCCCAGAAGATAATTTTGCTTGGTGACAAACAGATTGGCATGTTCACCTTCTCTTCCAACCCCACATGTTCTAACAGAATTCAACAGATGTAATTAACAGCACAGTTTATTCTGTGTTTACGATGGGTCCAATCATGATAGACCACAACAACACTGTCAAGTCATATTCTATCTTCCCTAGCATGTTGGAACATGGTTATGTTCTGATGGAATCAGATGGGCCTGTTTGAGTCAGTTCAGTTTACTTGTGTCCCCTCACATGACATTGCTCAATCCCTCATCAGAGCATGAGCATGTCAGACTATCACCCTCAACTTGCTGTTGGATCAGCAGATAGATCATGTACAACCACCAATGTGCTCAGGTCGACACGTTGAGGCAGAACCATCATATGTTCTACGTGTGACAAGAGTTGGACACATTGATGCACATGCCATATTCAGCTGTTTCTCATTCACAATCAATTACAGTTGCAAGGCAGCGACTTTCACTTGCTCAAACATTTTCTGCCACAGGTAACACCATGTGGCATGTGCTGTTTTTCACACTAAGGCCTATCATGACAGGAAACACAAGAACAGTCAACCAATGTTAAAGGCAAGCAGCAGGAAAAGAAAGAGACAACAGAAGCCACCACTGGTACTGGCATATGGCTGCCCAAGATGGGCATTCACTGTGTGGCATGCAACAACCCGTGTGCCCATCATTCATTTTTGATGCTCACCACTGTTGATCTGGGCTGTCATGGCATAAGACTTCCAAGATTTTAGTCTGCAGGAGCAAGTCAGGTGGCAGTGCCAGCAGCTGGCTTTTTGTCTGCCATCCCACTTGCCATAGTCTTTTAAAAATATCATTGGTTGACTTCTGAAATAAATGATTATAATAAATTGAAGTGTGTAAATGATTTGAAATGAGGATTATCTATGCCTAAATAAACCACAGGCCATGGGAATCATCCATCATACATACCTAGCCAAGCAGAAAGACTCGAAATAGTCCCCATTTAGTAACATTCCATAAAACATTCCATCGGCTAGTTCCTATGATGATGTTAGTTATGGCACAGATTAGCAGGTGTGCTGTGATTATCATATCAGATGAAAAGCTGCTTCAAGTTCATCATGATGCACATAAATTACATTGTCTGTTACTAGTAGTTTATAGTAGTACAACCAACTTGAAGCAAAGACTGTCCATGCTGTACTACTGTGTGTATGAACAAAGCATATGACTGAGTGGTGGATATAGAACATAGGATTGCCTTGATCTTCATGTATGTCAGGGTATACCTTTCAACCACAAAGTCGAGTGGCATGAAATATCCTTGGGCATGCTGCTTGAGAGCCCAGTAATACACAGTTGCCACCAATGCAGATGTCATGATGAAAGTACCAATGGTGTCAATATGCCTGTGGAGGTCCTCTAGGAATAACATGTCGGACACCAGGTTGGCAATTGAACTCAAGACCATTGTATTGCCCAAGTCTAGGTTCAATGGATACTAGAAGAGGTGGTCAGTGGCAAGAAAATGACTGAAAAGGTACTTACCAGGTTGTCTGTGCTCAAGAACACAAAGTTGTCCAATAACCTTCTCACCTCCATGCATTTCAATTTGCTCTCACTCAGAGTGAACTGCCATGGATTCCTGAAGCTGGAAAGTATTTTACACGTTGTGTTGTGCACAGCATAATCCTTGAACATTAAATGAATGTAAGATGCAGTATTAGACAACTTTCTGACATTGCCTTCATTCATTTGAATTCATTCCTGAGTGAGTGCTAATGCCATGCCTACCAGTGAGTCAAGGGTGCAAAGGTGGAAATCAGCTTACAGGGATTGCCACCAACCTCGACTGCAGTAGATGTCAGGATGGACAGTAGATTGGGCTTTGTTGGAATTGCATCTGTGTTCAATACATATCATTTTGTTGTATTGTGTGTCTGATTCAGTATGTTCCTGCTGAGGACCACCAGAGGGGGTTGAATTACAATGGGAGCAATATTAGAGGGTGGTAAAGTTGAGGGGCCAGGATCAGAATCAACTGCAGCTTGTAGTGTCAGCATTGGCATCACAGGTCCAGATGGTATATTGGCAGGTAGTCTAGATGGTGGCAATTGTATTCTTGTACTACTCTGCTTGCAGACATTGTGAAACGAACCACTCACAACTTATCTGAATGATTACCAATAGCATAGTATAAAATAAACAAACTTACTCATACTACACCGGTGGTGAATTTGACACTGCAGACTAGCTCTACAGGTTGCAAATTTATCAGCCCAGCATGTTCAGCAATGCCAGCTTGGAGCTGAACTATGATGCAATGGTCGGTTGTGCCATAATTTGCCTGTTTGGACAAGAGCTTGGGTATGGTTCCATGCTGAACCTGAGTGGATGCCTTTGGCATAGAACATTCCTATCCATCTCTGTGATGAATGTATGTTTAGTTTCTGATTGATCTTCTGTTGGACAATGATAGATAAAGGAGGGGAAATGTGGTGCAGGTTGTGATAGTTGGTCAATATAGTGGGTGTTGTAGTTGGGTGTTATCTGAGACAAAGGCAATTGGTAACCATCATCTGGAGCTGAAAGGAATGACTGGAATGGTGTAGGGTCCCAGAATGTTGTTGGGACAATCATGCTGCTCCTGGGATCATTGGTGGCAGGCCTAGGGAATGTGTATCCAGGTGCAGGAAATGTAGAACCTTCAGTGCAACAATGGTACTGATAAAGTGATGGTTCTTCCTGCATCACCTGTGGGGCCATTCTGAATGGTGGAATAATATAATGCAGAACGAATGAACGAACTTTTCCTTTCTTTGCACGACCTCTCATTGACATCAAAACTGCATTAGAATGCTGGAATCTAACAATGAGCTAGGGCATAAGTCACAAGGTATAAGTCACAAGAATAGCAATAGGAGTTTATTTAGCTTCAAATACAGCTATTACAAGAATGCAGTGAATAACTACATGCTTCAACAGACAAACTGGTTCGAGGGTTCAATTATGTCTGATCAGCATATGCACTGGATGAATTACCCACCAAAAATGCATGTTCCTCGGCTATACATCTGCCATGCTTTTTGTGCATTCATCATACCCAGGGTCCAACTGAGCCAGCCTGGTATTCAAACTGAGGCTTTTCAACCAATCTAGTTGTTCTTCAGATGTCAAGAAAGCTGACATGTCTTCCTTGTAGGCTTGGTGCAGAAATTTCATGTCATCATTCAGATTAGAACTATTCCTCGACAACAGAAACCTTTCAAAAAATTCAGCCTCCTCTGAAGCCTCTGCATATGCCCTTTGGCTATTCATGGCAAGTTTCTCTTGTGGCCTGTTTAGCTTGGATGACTTTCCAGACAAGATCATCTGACAATCCTCTTAGACCTTGAATGAGGATTTCCTTGCCCTATATCAAAGTGATAAGACATAATTAGCATAATATAGAAACTTACCTTCTTGGCGTCTTTCAATTTAATGTCATCATAAGATGCTCTGCCCATAAACTTGCTCATCCATCGAGCCTCTAGTGCTGTGGGCTTAGTATGCTTTGGATAGGGAGAAAACTTGACAACACGACTTGACATGGATACTTCACTGCTTAATGTAGGACTGATGGTATATTGGCCAGCAGATTTGGTGGCAGGGGTTCTGGAAGACATGAGACCTTCACTTCAAGTTTCTCCTCATGCCGTTGCTATATGTTCAATATTTCAAGGTTTGCTGGACTCCAGATGAAGACCCCACTTGAATGTGGATGATTGAGAGATGTCTCGTAAGGACTAGACAAGACACTGTATGCCTTGGGGAGGTTCTTCCTTTGACATACATTTCACATGCCACTGAGTTAGTTGCAGCATACAGAGAGCAAGCCAATTGCAAGATTTCATTGTTCACATCTCAAGAGTTGTATCCTCACTTTTATCTCAACCACTATGCAGACAAGGAGCTATATAATGTGCTGCAGGGAAGGCCAACGAAGATTACTTTTATTGCCCTGACATAGATGGTACTGCTCCCCCAGAGGCCATGGTTTACAGCTTGTAGTAGTGGTAGTAGCAGCAGTAGTATTACAACTAATCTACATGATTTGATGCGGCAGCCAGAGTGACTGACACAGCACGGCATCTTCAAGTTAGTGATTGATCATGCCGTAGGCATTCCGCATCTCCACCAATCAGAGGTCTTCGTTTAGCGCACGTAAGGCGCTAAACTCTACCGACCGCATGTTTCATTCATTTCAGCTATTTTGTAAATGTTTGCGTCTGTGATTGTCCACCGGATATTGAGATTTTTGGACTACCCCTGAGCCATGCAACCGAGTCCTAACATGCGTCGTCTATTTTACCTCATTCAAGCAGCTGGATGAGGTTACAACGGTTTGTGTTCCTCTAACCTCCTCCAACTCCCTTTCACCATGGGTAACTGTGTCTCTTCCCAGGACAGAGCTGAAAAGGCAAAGTCGGATGCAATCGATCATGAGCTTGAAAAGGACTCAAAAAGACTTCGAAAGGAGTGCAAGGTACTACTGCTAGGTCAGTACTGTCCTTCCTGCACTTCGGGCGCCTCTCCTCCACCCTTCTCTTCCTGTGCCGACAAATTCCTTTTTCCAGGATCGGGCGAGTCAGGCAAGTCAACAATCGTCAAACAAATGAAGATCATCCACCAGAATGGTTTCACCGACGATGAACTCATGACCTACCAACCCACCATTTACCGAAACACCCTCAATAGCGCGCAAGCCATCATTCTCGCAATGCGCAAGATCGGTCTCGACTGCGTTCATCCGAATAACCGTGTACGTCCTCGTCTCTTTTCACCCCCAAGGCCCTCATGTGCGCCCCCCAAGGTCAACGTGGACCGCATCTTTGACTACCACATCGACGCATCTCCCAATTTCATATTTTCATCCAGCCATCGAGCAATTGTGGAAAGACCCAATAATCCCAAAGCTCATGGATCACAGTACCGAATTTTATCTCATGGACAGCGCCGTCTAGTCAGTAATGCCTGTGTCTCCCTCGTCCTTGTTTTCTCACTTGCGCGCGTCCAGTTTCTTCACCGAGGTTCGTCGTATAGGCTCACCCAATTACCGACCAACCGAAAACGACGTGTTGCGAGCCCGTCTAAAATCGACAGGCATCACTGAAACCAGATTCATGATGGGCCAACTCCAGTTGGTCTTTGTTCCGTTTTCCCCTTTCAATCTTACCTTATTTTCCTAGGATACACATGTTTGATGTCGGCGGTCAACGCTCGGAACGAAAAAAGTGGATTCATTGCTTCGAAAGCGTAACGAGCATCATTTTCTGCACAGCTCTAAGCGAGTATGATCAAGTACTGTTGGAACAGAAGAACCAGGCAAGCGGCCCGTCATCCGTCACATGACCCGTTAACCCATCCTGCAGAATCGGATGCAAGAATCCCTCGTACTCTTTGAATCCGTCATCAACTCGCGATGGTTTTTGAGAACGTCGATAATCCTCTTCCTAAATAAGATTGACATTTTCAAAACCAAACTACCAAAGGTGTGCCACGCCTCGCCTTGCGCATCTCACGTTCTCACACTGCCCGTAACAGGTTCCCCTCGAGCGATATTTCCCAGAGTATTCGGGTGGTACTGATGTTAACAAGGCGGCTAAATATATTTTGTGGAGATTTATGCAAACGAATCGTGCACGCCTCTCTGTCTATCCCCAGTACGTTTCCAACGTTTGTGCGGTCTCGTTCCTCGGCTCATGCCAAGCCAGGGTAACACAAGCAACGGACACGACCAACATTCGTTTGGTATTCGCAGCGGTGAAGGAGACGATTCTACAGAATGCGCTTAAAGACTCGGGCATACTCTAGTATTACCTGTTTTTTTCTTCCGCTTTCTTCTTTCATTTATCTTCTTACCCCTTTTACGTTGCGTTACAAGTCGTGTTCGCTATCTATTGGTAAGCGGATCTCCTCGTGATTCATGGTCTCATTGACGAAGTCTGTTTCGCAGCTTGCATTTCATTTCTGTGGATACTCTTGCCCAATTTTCCGTCGCATGTCTCCATACAATACATGTCATCTCCCACCCTATTGCTCACCACCCACAAACCATGCAATTCATTTCTTTGAGCTGATCGAACAGGGCCGATCGGATGCTTTTTTCCCTTTTATTTTCCTAATCTTGTGGGCGAGTTGTAAGCGGCGTCCATCTGGCGGCGTCCCTGATTTTTTACTTTGTTCCTCTTTCTAACGGACCTGTGTCGGTTGTTCAATGCATGAAATGACATCCTCTTCGTACACCAATGTATGCCACATGAGAGAAATCGAATCACTCGACGTGCTGCTCATCTTCCGAATCGACCCACGTCCGACACGTCCCCAACTCGCGCACGCTCGCGATCGCGATCAACAGCGGATGTTGACCGTCCAGCATCTGCCACGTCTTTTCCATGTCTTCGAGGCAAAACTCTTTCATCTCTTCCATCAACGCCACCTCGTCCCTATCCTCTTCGTCCTCCGCGCCCCCGCTCGTACTCGTACCCGCACTTGCCCCACCACCCCGCCGCTTTCGCTTCTCGGCGATATTCTGCAGCTGCACTCCCGACCCGTCCGTCAGCCTGCTCGTCAGCTCGGGCGTGAGTACACCCGCCCCGACGACCCTGATCGTATCCCCGATCGACTTGAACAGCGACGCGACAAACGACGGATCGTGTTCAGTCTGGACGCTGTACACGTCGACTTTGTCAAGAAAAAAATATGTACAAATCTCATGCTATCTGGGCATGGCTGTAACCTTTCGTCCAAGCTCTGTCCAAATCCAGACAAAGTCGGAGATTTCAGTGATGAAACTTCTCCCACAAGTCGCAAACACCAAATCTCCCTTGTGCTTGTCTTTCTTGCTCTTGTTGGTTCCTCGTCTCGCAGCCCTCGCGATCTGCGTCGTCGGCTTCAGGCTCGACCTTAGGGGCTTTTTTTGCGGCAGTTCTACTTCAGAAATGCCTTTACCCGTCTCTAGTGCTGTGGTTGCACGATTCACGTCATATTGCACCCAGCATCGACTCATCAAACTGTGTATACTCTCCATGAGCCAGTCTTGCAGTGTCACCAGGACCACCCAGGCTGTTCTACGAAAAACTCTACAACTGGACCCATTCTCAGGATTAGTTGGGCCCTATGAACTGGTATAATATGCGCCTGACTATGCCTGAAAGATGTTCCGGTTCGTTTTGGTACGTGTTCTACAACGGACGTCAGCCTACGCTACGCCATATTCAAACGAAAACACACCATCACCATGCCCATTCCAATCGCCGTCAGCTACCCTCACATGAGCACACACAAAGATCGCCAATCAGAAGAAGACTCACAATCATCTCCCCAAACTCCCCCGTTCTAAACACCCATCCTTTTCCTCGCGCGGTCAACCACGCGCTCTCCAATCCCTTGGGCAACACATACATCGCCAGCTCTCCCCGCCTCCGCTTCTCCTCCAAGAAAATCGACAATGCACCGAACCCGCCCAGCGCGTACGAGTACTTGGACGCAAGCAACGCGAGGACGAACCTCGGTACCTTGACATGCGTCTGGGACGTCAACAGCGCGTGCATGTTGTGCGAGAAGCAGAACCACGCTGAAAAACGAACATGAGATGACCAACGAGCCGACGTGCGATTGCTCGACTCACATTGGTATGCGGCGATAAAGGTCGCTAAGAACATGGAGCTGCGGATCGTGCCCCAGGCTGCGCGCCAGAGCATCTGCAAGGGATTCGAAAGGAAGGCGTTGCGCTTGAAGAGGATGAGTGGTATGAGATGCAACGTCCCGTAGATGGGGAATCCCATTCGGAATACGGTCCATAAACGCGGCAGGGGAACGGCCATACAAGATTCGGCCCATGGATGCACGGCCGCGCAGGGAGCGTACGGTGGACCATAGTTTG
>JBBPQO010000241.1:0-13270 GCA_038092535.1 Xerocomus subilludens | reverse complement strand
GTAGCCAAGAGTAGGTACTTTTCACCACCCACTTACACTTTGGCTCTATTTGTTCATGCTCCTGAGTTATATAACACATTCTTCAAAATCTCAAAACATTGACTCAATTTTGGAAGTCACTGTACTTTGCCTCAATCACCATTATCTCCTGCCAAGTCATGGTCATTGCAGTGCGGTGCTGAAACCTCTCTGATTGACACAATTGCATTTGACATTTACTCTCCATAGCATCTGCTACCATCTCTGTCACAAAAACAGACTTATGCACAGGTCTGTGGTGGTTCTTCAAAGCAGCGTAGAGTAGCAACATAACTACTACCATATTTCTGTTGTAGCTCAAATCAGATCCCACTTTAGCTACCAACAAGCAATAGTGTCCCTAGTAGCCAGCCTCACTGCACCCTGAGATACAACATCCTTCACAATATCTGCCCTTGTGTGAGAGGTTCAACCTTCCTGCTCAAGATGGATGCTTGAATTTAGCTAAGACTCTTCCAACTGTTACACATCCTTCTCTTTGCTTGGATCAGTGTGAGACTCTCCACACCTGAGTGACCTCAACTGATTTTCTAGATGCTTCTGTACAGCATGCAAGGTTGGAATAGAAGAACTCCTGTCATTCCACAGAGCACATGAAGCATTAGGCCCCTAAACTTGATTAGTCACCTGGATAAACACAATTTAGTGTATCTGAGGGCTGGGATTTATTATAATGCCCATTAACTTACCTTGATATACTTGATGTTATATTCTTGCCTCTTGTCCAGTGGCAGAAACTTGCCTAGATTACCAAACATGTTCACAAGCCAACATTGCCCTCTAACAAAATCAGGGGGCCAATCATGTTGAAGGCATTGTAAAAGTTCAAGGACTTCTATCAGATATTTGGTGTTTCCACCACCTGCAAAGCAAAATGCCAGATGGGGAAGAGACTTCTCCATGATTCCAACACCACCCTTCTTTGTGGCTTCATAAAGATCATAGTAATGAAGTGCATCATGGTTCCAAAGGATAGCATTCAGAAGAGCTTGATCCTTTTTGCCTTCAGGCTGGGCATTGATGATGTCCAATGCATGACTAGAAGCCAACATATCAATGATCTTGGCTGCAAGAGCATGAAGTGCACTTGGTGGTTTTCTGTAGCTCTTTTAGATTGTCCACCTGCCCTATAACCTTCCAACATGCTTGAAATTGTGCCTCAATGACTTGATAGATGGCATTTTGATGAAAGGGGCCTTGAGTTTGAATATTGGTCAACCCCTTCCAATCAAGAAGAGTAAAAGCATGAATAAGTCCATGCCCTGCTGTGGTTCCCAGATACTGCTTGTGAAGGGAGTTAGCAAAAGCCATCAACAGATAGAACCATCCAAATGTAGGAACCAACCAGTCAAAGTGCTCAAATGCATTTCTATCTTGAGCACGGAATCCAAAGAGACCATGCAAACAAGCACTTGTCAGCTGATCACCCACCCACACAATTACCCACTCCAGTCCAGTCTTCTTCATCTCATCTTCTGAGTCAAACTTGAGCTGATGGAGAATGGCATTAATGATATTGAGGTTTCTTTCATAGCTTGTCTCCTCCAAATGCTCTGCACCCAGCATGAATTGGTGTGTGACATAGGAATGGAAATCAAAATCAGGACTGTTGATCAAGAAACGAAGGACATGGGACACATGTATACTGAGAAGAAGCTGCCAGATGAGCAAGATTATAGATTTCTAGAGCAGAGAGGGGAGTCTTGTGACCAGCAATGCAATACTCTTGTAATGTATGATTGCACAGAGGGGGCTCAGGAGGAGCATTTGGCTGAACTAAAACTGTAGAGGCTGTACCAGAGTCAAAGTGACTTTGGTTATCAATGCACTGTGAAAAAAAAAAAAAATACAAAAGGGAATGTTGATATTGTCATGAGTCAAGACAAAAGGGAGGTGATGAATCCAATCTTGAACAGTTTTCATTTCATGGGCTGAGATAGTCTTGAGTGCAGAAATAGACCATTGATGGCTCATGGTTAAGCCAAAGGAATAAAGAAGATTAATGCTCTTTGCAGGAGTCCCTTGAGAGCAAAGGAATGTTTTCAACATCTTTGCAAATCAATTGTGGTGGTGTGAGTGAGAGAACATGACTTGACAGATTATAGACAATATGATCTAATTAATGAATCTGTTAGTAAGAGATCATCAAATAAAATGGACTTAGCATGCAAGATCTGGGTTTTTCTCAGTGTTTCTCTCCTTCTGTTGATTGGTCAATGTCAGACAAAGCAACAGTGACCAGAATTTTAGGGTGCCATCAAAGCCTGGAGTACTGAGCTTCAGATCAAGGTCCTCAATAAACAAGCTAGTGAGATCCTCAGTGGATAGATCTTCTTTGGGACATGCTAGTACATCCTGGATCACATCCTGTTCCTTCTCAATCATGGAGCTGACACATGTGAATGCAAGCCATTCAAGTGCCATTTGACCACC
The DNA here is from genome assembly GCA_038092535.1 of Xerocomus subilludens. NCBI lineage: Eukaryota > Fungi > Basidiomycota > Agaricomycetes > Boletales > Boletaceae > Xerocomus > Xerocomus subilludens. The sequence continues at coordinate 10,798 of JBBPQO010000241.1, read as the reverse complement.
TTGGGCTTGGCAATGAGTGCTCTGATTGGAGTGGGGAGGCTGATGCCACCTAGAAATGATGGACAGAAGCACTTTGCTGACCATTAGAGCTGTTCATACACCAGCTAAGCAGATCAAGGAAAAGGGGAAGGTCAAGGCCAAGCCAGTTCATGTAGTCAAGCAGGGCCACTACCTTTTCTGGAGCATTGGGGCCAAGTCATTCACACAGTGAGTATGTATGGGCATGTTGGATGGATGGATTTGGGCCATCAACATCTAAGTCATCTGGCATATGACCATGGAAGGCCAATTCTGAGTGAGGCTCAATGTCAAGAACAAGGCTGTGGGGAGTATGGATGCTCGAGAATGGTGTCTAAAATTCATCATCATTGCTTTCTATTGTTTGCAGCCTACAGGCATATGAAGTGGCACTGGTGCAGATTATCATCTGACTAAGCCAATATAACCCATAATGAAGGCCTGCCATTTGACAGTGTGACCAATGGGTTTGTCTGGTAATGAAAGTCACCAGACGTTTTAGGATACAATAGCTTTAGGATGTCAAGCCCAAACATTCTAAAATGGCTGGTTATGAGACTAGCATTCTGTTGGTCCAAGAAGTGTAGATTGATGGCATCCTGCAGAGTAAGGCCTTTTTGATCACATATTTGTTGTTTTTCTCATTTGGTATTGGCTTGTCAGAGATGGTGGTAAAATGTTTGCTCAGTCATCTGATGAGGATGGCTGCCATGATAACTACTGCAGATGCACACCCAAGAACAAACCAATAAGGTTGTTTTCAGACCTGGCATTTTGCAAGCTCAAGGTGCCTTCAGTCCTTTCTATTCAATATTTTGTAGCATAAGGGTTAGTTAGCTATATGTGGGTCAGTCTGTTCTGTGATAAAGGTAATAACCTACTGAGTGACTGGCACTTCATGCCAGTAGGGTTAGTCCTTCCTGCTCCAAGTTGGCACTATACTAGGTTAGAGGTTAGGCTGTATGCAGGTCGGTCAGTTGGGCAGTATACTTATACTGATTCAATCTAATTGGCACTTTGTGCCAGAAGGGTCAGGATATCTTCAAGTTATTTGACAAGTTGGAGATGATGATGTATGGTATATATCCATTGCAATGTTGGGTGTATTATTGAAACATTGTGTCACCACACATTTGGGGCTTACAAGATGTTGTTACATTACAGTCTAGGATGATGATGTACAATACATGTAGATTGCATCAATCATATCTAATCACATGTGAGCACAAAAAATCTGCTAGCATGCATGTCAGCATACCTTGCCCAATTTTCAACCAATCTGATTCTCACAGGGGTTGAGCAACATGCAGGAACTTATGCAAATTTTTACTACTGACCCAGGCTCTTTCCCATCCACAGCTGTCATCCCTGTATCTCAACTCATTCAGTCTAGCCACCTAGTACCCAGGTTTGCCAGTGGCACTGTTAACCCTGCTCTGGATTCACAATTGCATGATCACATCAGCTGAAACCTTCTACTTGAACAGGTATATTTCACTTCAAATATTTGAACAGTACAAACAGTGTGCACTGTAAATTCAAGTGCTGATCTTGGGGCAGGTGGGGAGTGGGCAGGTGGGCAGGCTGTAAGTATTTAATGCAGTACATCATACGTGTGACTAATCCTTAATAGCCTTCTTTTGTTTCATTTTCAATACATTTAGTGCCAGTTAGGTGGTCAGGCAGTCAGTTGGTTGCAGCCTGGCTAGAGGAATCTGGAGTGCCAGGAAAGAGGAGTGAGAGTCAAATAGATGAAGAGGAGCAGCATCCTGCAAAGTTTCTACCAGTAACAGAGCACATCAAAGTTAGACAATGGAGTGCAAGGTAGTAAATGAGGCCATTGTTCAAGCATATCATTTCAGTAGGGGAAACCCTGCTATGTTCAGGCAAGGAGCCATCCCAGTGTGCAGTCAAGGTTTACATCTCAGTTGACAACAGCAGTCCAAGGGAAAACATACATGCAATGGTAGCTACTATTGCAAATATTGTACAACATTGGCAATTTAATTGTGGCAGCATGTACATGTAACGGCCACTTTTCATTTTTGCAGATGTAAATCTGCTGATGAATTTGTAGGATGCACAAAATGATAAACACAGGTCCAATTTGTTAATGTATAAGTATCCAATTTGTTGGATGGACATCTCCGGCTTCATTGCAGGTGATAAGCGTTCTGTGTGAAATACATATGCTATGTTAAGTACTTGGGAATAGATATAATTCCCGCATTGCTCGCAGTTTTAGTATAGAAAATACAAAGCCACATTGTGCCCTATACACCTCCGGTGTGGACGTTCGTGCTCTCCAAAGTATAAGCTGCCGGTACTGGTATGCGGGGCCCGTGTCCCTGCGAAAGCTTCTATCATTGTTTCTTCCTTGTCCCTTTCGTTGAACAACTAGCGGACCCTCGCCGGGTAGCGCATCGCCGGGTGCCGATGCGACTTCGACACGGACATCGTATTTCAGCTCGTTTCGAACGACGATGACCCATGGATCAATAGCTCGGCCGTCGTAGGTTAGCGAAGGCTGGGGGGCATTTTCCATTGTCCTGCATGGGGTGTCATGACTACTTGACACCCTGAGCACTATCACATACTCGCAAGATGATGTATTGCCTCGGGGATGGAGAAACGATGAGCGTGATCAAGGACTAGATATGTGAGCATAAGTCGAAGAAAGGGGAGCAGGCCAACTCAAACTCACTGGGATTCACGAGAGAAAGAGATGCTTTTTCTGATGTTCTTGGAGGCTTTATATCCCCCCTCCTCAGGCGCGTTTCATGAGCGGTAGTCAGGAGTCATGGCCATAATGTCGTAGCTCATTTGAACTGAGACACACGTTCCACATGCACTAGTGGCAACACATAATGGATAGATCAGACGCTTCAGGCTCCATGTTTTAGGTGTCAACCAGCTGCGACAATTCCAAAACCCTTGCAAGGGCACCTTGGGCTGGAATACGATCCGAATAATTGATGAATGATCCAACATTATAGGGCGTACTACAGTCCGTTGGTTGACTTACACCATGTACACTCACAAGATTGGCGAGGTTCATAAGAAGGCGAAAAGGTAAGTATCGTTAAGGGCATGGCCTCACCAGTCGGGCTGGTCGTCTGGGCAGCGGGCGGCAAGACGGTGATTCACGATGGGTCAGCTTACTAACGGATTCAAATGTTTGAGGGTGAGGCTATCTTTGTTTAGCGTCCGAGTTATTAGTTTCGATTGGTTGTGTGGCCTGCGCTGAGACGGTGAAACCGATGTTTGAACTCGAGACATAAACATGAAGCAGCCTTCAATCGATCTGGAATGTCGGTTGGCGCGCTACCACTAGATTAAATGGCGTGACAAGTCTGCACTTGTACAGGACCTGCGTTGGTTAACTCACAACGTGCATGTTGGAATAGCTACCGTCTGCATGGAGGCACCATAACGCATAACGCCGGGATGGTTGCGTTCCTAAAATAAACGCCATAACGAGGGGTTTAGTTGCCAAAATTCTCCTACATAAGTAACGCATGTTTCAACCGGCTGTTGCCAATACTTGCAACGTACTTGCAACGCATAACGCGTAACGCAGCATCAGCCAACGTGAAAAACGAAAAAAAGATAAAAATTTACTTTCGTGATCGGGCCGGCTAGCATCTGCAAAGGTGCATATAACGTTACCGCTTGACAACACTTTTCGTGACCATTCGAGAACTGTGATTGGAGGACGGGCCAACAAAAAAGGGAATTATGATATCTGGCTACCCAAAAAAGAATAGTTTGTGAGCTTGGCCTATTTCAGTGGTCAAATCCTAGGATGCATCCTCACTTATGGCTTGCCAGTTTGCAGATGAGGCATTGGCAGGATGATTCTTGGCAGGACTGAATTACACACCATAAGACTAGCTGCATCTGACCAATCTACTAAGTCATATCTATCCAATCTCATATTTATCCAATCTAACCAGGCCAGGTGATAATCAGTCATTCCATCTTGTCTTCCTGGGGCTTGTAGTACCCCCCCTCCACTTCCCCAGGCCCCTCCACTTCCTCCTCCTCAGCACTAGGTAGAAGAGTATTGCTGAATGCAATGATGTTTTGGCAATATCATAGATATTCTGTAGATCTATTGTGCTGAATAAAAGAAAGTACATCTTCATAGGCCATCAAATAATCATTGGCATAACTGGTTTTTTTGTTGTATACTCCACTGTCCAGCTGCTTGAGAGCAAAGATGATTGTGGTGACTGCAAGACCCATAACAGGATCAAAATGTTCTGCACTAACCAAGCAAGCATAGCAGAGATTCTTCCAGATCACCTCGATGATCAACAAACCAATACTGGGGTGCTCAAAATAATAGTATGTCATAGATCCAGAAGGGAGCTACATAGATTATTAAATGTGTATCAAGATTGGTGATAGAATTGAATGATACCATCTCACTCTGGTGTAGAAACTTGTAATTCTTCTGATCAAGAAGGCTGCAAATGAGATCTGCTCAAGCTTGAATTTGAGGGTGCCCAATCAGTAAGTGTTGTATGGGGGTCCGAAGGTTGAATGAAGTCTCAACTAAGGTGGATGCAATGGCACAGAAGACAGAGCATATTGACTGGATTTCCACAGTCACCTTCTTGGTTAATGCCAGAGGCTGCTCCTGCAAGAGCAAGGGATCTATAAGATCTGAGCCACTTGATTCAATGACAAACAGTGTGTTTACCTGCATTGTTAACAACACTCCCAATAGCCATCTTTATTGCATCTGTGATCATTGTCTTGCAAAGCTGTGGCCTCAGAACAGCATTTTGAGTGAACATAACCTGCTGTATCTCACATTTTGCACACCAGAGTATGGTTTTGTGGTTGTCCTCATCAAGATCCTGGTATCTTGTAGGCTTTGAAACCTGACTCAAAGCCTGTGTAGGGGCTGGTAGGGGGGAAGGAGTAGTTGGTAATCTGGAAGCCACTTGTTGCCTCTGAGTGCCTACCTGGGGCACAGCAGTTTCTGTAGACTTGGAGGAGTTTGGTTACTTAGTACAAATTCAGATATATCACTTGCCTGAATAAAATGATTCTGTTGAGGATTACTACTGACACTTTGTCGATGTGTAGGATGCACAACCACAACATGAGTCATGTGACTACCTTCAAAGCTGGCAGACATTGTGATCTGCCATTGTGCAGACTGTGCTGCATGTCCAAGGAATGGATAGACACCACCAGTACTGGTAGATGCCATACTTCCTGATAGATTGATATTTGAGGTCCAATCTTCCTGCAAGAAATCACTCTGGCCAGCCTGAGCCATGCTACCAGCTTGGGCAGTGGATGTGGACACATGTGGCCCAGAGGCTTGGAGTAGCATAGAGCCTGTTGTGTGTTTGGAGGATAGTGCCATTGGTGGTTCATCAAGGTACCCTGGGTCTTGGATATCATCCTAGTGTTCTGTTGGACCACCCATGATCTGACCATGGGCTGGTTGACCAAGGATCTACCTTTGATCAATTAGTACGCAACTTGAAAATCACATTACTAACATTGTATGGTCAGGAATGGCAGCATCCTCAAGTACTCATAGTGGTGGGGAATGACAAAGCTTAGTATGGGCAGGCAGGCAATCAATTATGATCACAATCAAGTAACAAGAATATGATATAATTGCATTGTGAGAATGGACATTGCAGTGATCAATCGATAGATAACAGGCACTCTACAATACCTCAATGGTTGAAACTTATGATGACAGCCACATGAGAGAATTTGTGGAGAATGCTATAGACAAAAATAACCTCAGTGAGTGTACACAGTTGAAGAAAACACTTACTATTTGCTCCACATTGTTGCTCTTCAATGACTTTCTAGGCTGAGTCCCAGCTGAGGCCTCTGAGGCTATATCCTCCTCCTCCTCCTTCTCTTCCTTGATTGAGAGTTCCCTGCTGGAGGTTAATTGATGGAGCTGTATGTTGGCAACAGTAAGTGCAACAAGTTCCTCAGCATAGACTGTATGATGGTATGAAATGTTGTCTATTATTCCCCTCTTGTCCATCTTCTCCTTGACTGAAGTGAGCTGGCCATCAATCAAGGAGATATCACCATTGCAAATGTCATCTTCTAGGGACTGTATGAAGTCCCTTTGTTTCTCCAATGTGTTGATCTCAGCTTGGGTCACAGAAATGTGGGCAAGGATGCACTTCTTGAAGGCTAATCTTGCAGTATATGCCTTCACAACAGAGGCATCAGACATATATGATAATCCATGCTTGAACTTCTCTAAACTCTGTAGGCATGGTAGTCATGCATTATAGACACTAAAGTAGGGTCACCTACCTCAACAGCATCCTCAAATTGGATGTCATGGTATAAAGATCAGCCTTGTGTCTGGTTAGTAGTTTGATCTTCTTGCTTGGTCAGAATCTTGTTAGTCATGCTTGATTAGAATTTGGTGAGTCAGCTTACAGCAGTTTTCATTTTGATGTGGAAAGCCAATGTTATGAAAGTTGTGCCTTGGACACTGTGGGAATAGGACCCCAAAATTAATTATTTGCTTTGTCAAGTGTGTGACCTGTGTGATTCATCTGCTGCTGTCAACCATGCCAGTGTTGTCCACTTCCAGTGACTCAGATACTGTGTATACTTTTGCAGTTTCTCTTACTGTCTACTCTTTCAGCAAGAAAAAAATGGCTAAGGGCAAAGTGGCTGCTCCAAAGGAAGAAGAGTCTGTCAAAATCAAGGGGCTACAATTCTCAATCAACAACACAAACTATCTGGACTTTCTGCAAAGCATTCCCAACAAGCATGGACAAGATAAATTCCTGCACTTGGTGAAAAAGCAGTTCTCATTCAAGTATATACCACTGAAGGTGAGAAGGCAAGTTTCTACTATATATTTTCTACTATGTAAATTATACTTGTCAGCTGCTCAGCCAGTGCACAAGTGATGCCATGGAAGTTGATAATGAAACTGACTATAAACAGATGGTGAAGAAGATCCAGCAGAGCCATCCCTCCTCCACTAAGATTCTTGTTGATAGGAAGAACATCAAAAAACTTCCTGCTTTAGGTGGCAATGCAGAGGATGACAATAATGAGACAACTGATGGTGACAACAACAAGGTATGTAACCATTCACACAGATGTCCAAATGCATTAGTCAGAACTCAGATGAGGTTAGGTACTCAATGTCCAACATTGAATCATGCCTCATCTGTTGGCATATCAACTTCAAGCCCACTACAAAAATGATCATGATGAAGGATATATGTACTTATGTTGGTCCAATGGGGATGATTGCACTCACACTGGCCATGATTCTGGCTTGGTGCCATGCTCTGGTATATTGAAATACTTTCTTGATAACAGAAATTTTCAACATCCTTGTAGAATGAAGGTCAGGCTATGTAGACCACACCACTGAATATCCCCTCATTTGACATAGCAAACAAAGCACATTTTTTGCATCCAACATGAAAAGCACAGCCTCCACCTGCCCAAACACCCACATTGAGCATGGATGCAACTCCCTTACATCCACTCTTCTGCTTCACATGCTTACCAACTCTGATCTTTGCAGTCCAGTTGCCTGTTGCTAATTCTTGTCCTGCCCTCATTCCATCTGCAGTACCACCAGTATCACCACTGCATAAACCTCCTCAACCTCCTCCATCTCCACCCCTTCTATCACCAATGCAACTCAAGCACTTTCTGTTGTATGCAGAAACCAATATCAAAATCTACAAAGCACCCCAGTATGATGATGAACTTGATCTTCGAAGCATTGAGCCAGATGTCCTTGTGAATATGCCCCAACACATCTTGTCTGAGGGGATCCCAATTGGCAAAATCATTCATTGCTGCATGGTGGAACAGACCAGATGCAAAGCAGAAGTGGAGTGGCACATTGTCATCATTGGGCACATTGAATTGTGGGTCTTTGGAGCAACCAGCAAAGGAAAAGGTTGCATATGAGAAATAATACCACAATGATGGAGGATCATGTTTTTCAGGACTGCTGATGGTGGATGGTGATCTTGACCCTACTGCAGACTATGACCTATATTACATGTGTGACATACAAAACCAGTTGCTCCCAGTTCCAAGGGGATTCATGTTATTGAGGATGCAAATAAGGATTCAGGAAACAACTTTTCATGCATTAGGAAGTGTTCAGTACATGGTATGGTACTATGCTATATACTCAGATGCATGAAAATAACCTGCAGCTTTGTTGGGTGTGATACTTTGACAGGCATGAATGATCACTATCATTGAAAGGTCATCATTGTGATGATGCAAGTATGACTTGACCACAGAGAATGCTTGTTCAATCGGATTGTAATCCAGAGAGTAGGGTGGCAAGTAAATCAGCTTGCAAACTAGAAAGAATCAGAAAAAATAATCTACTATATGTAGCAACAAACAGTGTATGTCTTTGACAAGTGCACAAACTTCTTCACCTTGGTGAATACAACAATTGTCCATAATGAGGACACTGTGCAGTCCAGGATATGGGGTAGTGAAAGGCATCTAAGAATATCAGCCATCTTGATTAGTTTGAAATGCATCAAACCTACAACATGTTCCTGTCAGAAATGCAAAAAATGCATGCTGTCAACTGGGCCTTCAATTATATTATACATGATAATACAATCAAGCATGATCACAGGAAGAATGGGGTAGTGAACACCATGTACAAAGTACCATTGTCCATGGCAATGTTGTCCCCAGAATGATCAGCCACTTGGGCAACAAGATGTGTGCCAGTCCTTTGCTGCTTTATCAATAAACAAAGCATATTGGCATTCAGGGCTTTTGCTCCAATTTGATTCATGTAGTGTGCATGTAACTCCTTATTCCACTCAGAAGCAGCAAAGGAGATCTTTTTTCTAGTGAGCTGAAGGCTTTGCAGATGTAGCATACACTTGATGCTTCTCCCATAGTTTGTGTTGGAGATTGTCAAAGTAGATCGTGCTGCAGTGAGCAACTACATTGGATATGAATGTGAGATCTGCCATACTGAGGATACAATGGGGCTACAATGGGGCCTGATTACACAGGAGTAGATGTGGGGGTTGTAAATGACACTGAATTGTTTGAAGAGACTGAGAGTCTTGTATATAAGTGTTTTCTTGATACCCAGGAAGTGACAAATCTCTTTCACAGTGTAACCATCTTCAGAGAGAGCAGGAATGTTGAGTTTTGCATGGTTGGAGACAATGTGCCAAGACATAGAGCATCACAATGGCCACAATGATGCTGGATGTGGTACTGGACATGTCATGTCTGCTTCATATTGATCCAGGGATATCTTTTTCATTGAATCTTGGCAATGATTCGCAAAATATCTTTCAAGAGGTATGCACCATTTGAAATAGCCATGATTTTGCACAATTTGACTGGCAGCATACACAAGCCATCTTGCCACTAGAGCTGTGCTCACTCATGGGGTTTCTGCACTTTCACCGGTATGAAGTGAGCAAGTCCTGTGAGCTGGACGTGTTCTGTAGAGGAGAATGACAAATCCTGTGGGTCACAGAGGTTGGCAGCATGGTAAGTAAGCCTCACACAATCAGGATCAGCATGGTACTTACAGATCAGTAGGGTCTGGACATTCCAGACATCCTGTTCATTGCACAACTGGGTGTGCCACGGTTGTTGACCATATGGGTGCAGTGTGCAGGGTGAGCCAGTTGTGCATCCAACATTCAGGCCCAAGCTACACTGTTTGTTGAGGTCTCGGCATTGAAGGTGCTCCATGTGGAAAGAGATGCTGTAGAATCAGAGTCAGACATGGAGGACAACAAACAAAAACAAACTGAGAACAAAACCTACTGCAAAAAAATGGAGCTGTTACTGCACAACTGCATTGAGACCAATGGTTGTAGGCATGATGTTGTGGATGCCTTGTTCAATAATCTGCCACGATGATTAGATATATAACTACCATTCCCACAATGCTGCTTCTCACACTCCCAGCAGTCCCTCCCACACTCTGCTGCAACAACTGTGCATGTTCCAGCTTGTCCACAGTATCAGGGAAATCCCCTCCACCTATGGATGTTAGTACAGACAAGGAAGAACCTCCCACCACAAGGCAAGAGACACACACCATCACATGCCATGTTCAACAACACCTTCAAGATGTTCATGCAGTGCTACACTCATGGCACATTGAAATGCTTGCCCAAGGTTTCCCACACTCTTGTTTCACTTCAATCGTCATTCTTCCTGACCTGGTTCTTACAACCATCACTTCTAACTGTCAAATCAAGATGATCATGGATCTACTAAATGAACTGTTGACACTGTGGGTATTTGCAGAATGGTACAGTCAAGTTATATTGGATTTGGTGGAGCGGATGGATGCAGAGGAGCAATGTCAGAAGGAGGAGAAGAAACAGGAAGACCAGGAAGTGAGGTGGCTCAAGAATGAGCAGAAGCATCTCGAGAGGGCATGCACAACCAAGAAAGCATGCCACTCACACCTCTTGCAGCACACAAAAGAAAACTGTCTTATTTCTGGGATGGGCTGGTATATATATTGTTCCCATTGCTCACTGACCAGTTTCAACTGATGCTAATCACTAGCTTTGATATTTTGGTGCCTGCCACTGATGACAGCACTTTAGCAGCATGTGGTACACTATCATCATGTTCACCATCATCTCCTATCAAGTCATCAAATACAGTGACTTCCAAAACTGAGTCAATGTTTTGAGATTTTGGAGAATGGGTCATATAACTCAGGACCATGAACAAATAGAGCCAAAGTGTAAGTAAGCAGTAGAAAGTACCT
>JBBPQO010000240.1:0-13298 GCA_038092535.1 Xerocomus subilludens | reverse complement strand
TGTGCTTTTCCAGCCAGTCCTGTTGTTGCATGGCATTCAACATGTGGTGGTTGGCCTGACTGAACTCTTCCCAGGATAGCATTTCATTTTGGACTGTATGCTTTTTCACTTTGGCTGTGGCTGCCATTTGGAAGGTAGGACCACTGTCCATTTGAACCAGGGTGAGGTTGTTGTTGTCCCCAGTAGCTTCCTCTTCCACTTCTTGGATGCCCTTGTTGGTGAAGTGGTAGAGTGGTACATAGTCCCCCTTATGGAGCTTGGTTAGGGTGTATGTGAGCGAAGGAGCAGTGTGGTGGAGGGGATTGAATAGTCTGGAATGGATGCAAACCTATTCTTGTAATTTTCCCTCTCTTCCTGTCTTGCCTGCTCTTCCTCTGCCCTCTGCTGGGCTCACTGCCACTCCTCCATCTCTGCAAGCTTGTCTTTCTCTTTTTGGTGAGCCTCTGCCTCTGCTGCATGTTGGCAATCCCAGGTGGCAATGGCCTTGGCATTGTTTAAGGTCCATAGGTTCCTGAGGATTAGCACTGCATCTTCATCAGATTTACCATCTACCATGAAAAAAGCCAAGATTCTTCAAATTCCAGGAGCAGGTAATCCAGGCATTGCTTGCAGTGCAGGTTGATCATGCATAACAACTGATACTGGTGTAGGACAAAGTTCTTGTGAGCAAGTGAGGTGGCAAAAGGAAAGAGAGGCTGTTACAATTGGTTCATTCTTTCTTCTCATATTTCTATTCTTCCTGTTCACCTGATTACACATCCTTATTCAGCATGTTACCAATCCTCCATTTGCTAGTAATCAGGCTTATCCAACTTCCTGTCTCTTTCACATATTCGTCATCATGATTACTTTAATCTCAGTCATACAGTTACTCTGCTGAGGTTCTCCAAACCTGCCCCAAACATTCTAGTGTATTATATCTACTTCATTGTTTCTTGTTTCATTTCTTTAACTTGATCTCCCTTGACCACTTTGTATTCTTGTATTCAAATCACATTGTGTTCTCCTTGCTTGTCATAAGGAATCCTCTCTGACTTACTTGTCCACTCTTGTAAGAATCCCTCCAAGAGATGTCTTTGGTTCACCTTAAGGAAATCCCTTGAGGAAGTCTAGTTAGCAAAGCCATGGGTGAGTCATTGCCAGCCTAGCTCCCAAGTCTCAACACTCAATCTTCAAGGACTACATTTGTTCTTATCCAGACCAAGTGTAACAAAAGATCAAGTTAACTCATTTGGGCTACCTTTGTTGTAGACTGTTATGTGAAGCATATGCCAATGTTTGCTTGCTAGTCAATATCCTCAGGTGATACTCATGAAGAGGCCAACATCTAAGGAGTTGATGTTCAAGAGACTACGAGAGAATGAAGGTTTGAGCAAGAGACTCAACTGAGGATAGTTCTTAAGAACTTGAGGGATAAGACTTAACGTTATGCTTGTATTGTGTAGATCAAGAATAGATAATACAAGGGATGTGCGACAGTATTTATAAGGGAGGTAAATGTGCACAGACCAAGAAGATAAGACCTGAATGGAAAGACATGGAACTTAGTGGAATGTTAAGGAATACTAACCGACATGAGAGAGATGGCAGAGGAGAAATAAGTCTGGTTATAGGTAAGAAAGGAAAACTGAGGAGATACCCAAGATAAGGATGAACCCTTGGTTAAAATAGGTTGTTTCTCTCCAAATATGGCAAGGGAAATGATAAAGGAAAAGAATAATGTGATAATAAGAAAGTAAAATTGTAACATTACCCCCATAGTACAATTGAATCCCTGATTCAATAAGAAGTTCTCTGTCAATCCAAGGACTACACTCTGGATGAAGAGGGTCCACCATAGATTGCTGTTGATTGCAAAGGGGAAAGGCATTCAAATAGACAGTTGCCAATGATGTGCCCAGCCTGAGAACACAAGCCACAGTTTCAATGGAGGCAGGCTTGGTTGGTATGGCCCCATTTGTGATAGTAGTCATATTGGTGAACGAGGCATTGACAGGAAGTGTGGCCAGGGGCAGCTGTGTGACAGTGGAGACAAGAGTATTCAGCACAATCCTCATGATAGTGACCATTACGGAAACATTGAAAGCAGACCATAATAGAAGATGCTGGGGGAATACGGTGGGGTTTAACCTGAGGAAGGATGCAAGTGGGAGAGGAAAGAGTGTGACTGCCATTGGGGAGGGTGATAATTCAAGCATTTTTAGTGGGAATCAGGATAGTAGGAGATTCGTAGGGGTTGTCAGACTTGGAGTTAGGTTCAACAGTGGTGGAAGTTTCAGACAGCAGAGGGGATGAAAGATGGGATTTGAGAGATGGAGGGGGAATGGAAAGAGAAAGGGTAAGACAAGGCGAGTGGAGAAGGAAATGGTCAATACATTCTAAGTAGGAATTGCATTGATTCTGGGGTAATGATAGGTAAATGTGATGAAAGGTTGGATAAATGATGGCAGGTGTGAGGGATTCTACAAAGTTAGAGAAGCCATGAAGGTGGAGGATAGTTATAATATGAGTGGGGAGGGCTTCCAGAGTGAAACAAAGAGGGATCTCATTAGTCTCAGAAGATTGAAGTTGTTGGGCAGAAGAGACATCATGGAACAGGTGGATAAGTTCATGGGTGATAATGTCGTCACAATAGAGGAGGTCATCCTCAAAAGCAACGAGAATGTAGGGGGTATTGATGATGGCAGCATAAAGGAGGTGGGCAGTGTAAGTGGGAAGAAACATTGGATAGACATTTTGAGACCAGAGAGGAGAACTAGGGGTAGATTGTAACAAAGGGACGATGGTGGAGGAAAGGAAAGACATCATGGTGGAGAGGTAGCTTTTGTTTGCAAGGTACTATGAAGAGACCATCAAGCAAAAGAAAGTCTACTTTATCAGAGGCTGTGACATCATTTATAAAAGGAAGGGATAGAGGCAGAGTGTCAGAGATTGAGTTTAGATTTCCAGGTATTTTCTGCTGAGGAGTAACCTTTCCAGGAAGTCAGATACAGTCACTTGGCCTTTGGGCCCTTGTGGGAGAAGATAGCCTTCACCTTGTACTCTTCTTTTTTATCGATAACATCAGGTGGGGGTTCAGAAAAGGAAGGTCTGTGTGAATTGGTGGAGCAATATGACAATAAGAGAGAGGTGTGGAAGATGTCATGTATCTTCCAAGTACTAGGAAGTCAAAGTTGGTAGGTGAGGGGACATAAAATGTGGATGATTTCAAAGGGGCCCAGTTGTTTGGGTGCAAGTTTCCAAGAAGGGTAGTGAAGGCAGAGATGAGTTGCCTCAAGCCAAACTTTATTGCCTACTTTCCAAGGGGAGAATTGGCAGGTAAATCTGGACAACATGAGTTTCCTAGCTGATTTATGTGCAGTCAAAGCTTCCTTGTGAGTTTTGTCAAGGAAGGACAATCTGTGCTCAAGAATGGAGAGGAAAGTCTTGCCAAGAGGTGGGTAAGAATAGGGTTCGTAGCCATAAAGAAGAGAGAATGGGAATTTCTTAGTGGAGCTATGGGGGGTGGAATTATGGGGAAATTTGGCAGTGGATAGGGAATGTGCCCAGGATAGGGTTGTTGACACAAAAGATACAAAGATAGGTCTTGAGCTCCTGATTGGTTTGCTTGGTTTGTCCATTGGTTTGGGAATGATAAGTGGTAAACAGTTGTATATTATACATTAGAAGGCAGGTGAGCTCTCTAGTGAAGGCAGATGCAAATTGGGGTCCTTGATCAGAGATGAGAGTATCATGGAGGCCAAAATGTTTAAAGACATTATCAAAAAATACTTGGGCAATTCCAGTGGCATCAATGGTTTTGGAACAAGGAGTGAGAATTACCCCCTTTGTAAGGCCATGGTCTACTATAACCACAATAGAGTCATGGCCCACTGATAAAGGAAGGTTGGTGATAAGATCAACAGAGAGTTGTTTAAAGGGGAGAGTGTGAAGAAGGGATGGGAACAAGTGTGGGGACCATAGGATGGGTATTAACTTTATTTTGTTGGCAAACAGCACAACCATCAATGAAGTTTTTAACAAAGAAAGTGAGGCCAGGCCACCAGTAGTCACGTTCAAGGATTGATTTAGTACAGAAGATGCCCATATGACCAGAGAGGGGAGAAGAGTGGATGGCATGCAGTAAAGTGGATTGAGAAGAGGGAGGGATGAACATTTGGCCTTTAAAATAAAGGTGGCCATTATCAAAGGTCCAATCAGACAAAGTTGCACAAGAGAAAAGAGGAGAACCATCTTTGAGTGCAGAAAGAATATGAAGAACAAAAGGATTAGAAGGCATAGAAAGGGAAATGGATTTAGCTAAAGTGAGATCAAGAGCATTGATAACAATAGGATCAGGAATGATGGAAGAATCTTGATTATCAAGGGAGATGTCAAAGAGGTTCTTTCAAGAGAGGGCATTGGCTGGTCCCATCTGGGAACTGGGAGTAATGACCTGTTCGATGTTGAAATCCTGTAAAAAGAGGGCCCAATGGGCTTGACAATGAGATAATTTATGAGGGTCTTTGATATACAAGAGGTTCTTATGATCAGTGATAATGAAGAGAGGGAAGGGAGTTCCAAGGAGGTAGTGTTTCCATTTGGTAAGGGCAAGGATTACTGCAAGGAGTTTCCTATCATAGATGTCATAATTACATTCTGAAAGGAAGAAAGTCTTCAAGAAATAAGCACAGGGATGAAGGTCTCTGTTGGAATCCTTTTGCATAAGAACAGCACTGGCAGCGACAAGGGAGGTGTCGGTCATGATGGAGAAAGAGCGAGAGGTATCAGGAATAGAAAGGACTGGGGTGGAAGAGAAAATGAGGTGAAGAGTATCAAAGGTGTGTTGTTGAAGGGGAGTCCAGGCCCAAGGTTGATCCTTCTTTATTAGAAAAGTGAGAGCAGTGACAATGTTGGAACAATTAGGAATGAATTTGCAGGAGAAGTTCACAAAACCCAAAAAAGAAAGAACTTCCTTGATAGAGGAGGGAGGTTTCCAGTCAGCAATAGCAGAGAGTTTGGTGGGGTCCATATGGATAAGTCCATTGCCAATAATCATTCCCAAATATTCCATGGTAGGGGTGTCAAAAGAACATTTGAGGATTTTGTATGAGAGTCCCACTTTACGAAGTCTTTTAAGGATGCATTGAGTATGTTCATAATGAAGTTTCAAGGTTCTGTGGGTATGAATACCAATATCGCTCATATAGATTTTGAGCCAAAGTTTGGTGATCATGTCAGCAAAGGTGTGATTCATGAAGGCTTGGAAAGTGGCAGGAGCATTACAAAAACCAAGGAATATGACCATGGGTTCAAATAGACCCAGCAGAGTGATGAAAGCTGCTTTCTATTGATTAGTTTCCTGGATACAAATATTGTTATAACCCCAGTGGATATCAAGCTTGGTGAAATAATTTGACTTTTTCATATTGTTGACAAGTTCAGAGATAAGTGGAAGAGGGTAGGTGTTTTGTATGGTATGGATATTGAGGTACCAATAGTCTTGACAGGGATGAAAGGATCCATCTTTCTTTGGGACAAAGAAAAATGGGGATGCTTGGAGGGATTTCAAGTGAACAATCCAACTAGTTTTCAGGTGTTCATTGACAAAAGCCTTATGGCCTCCTTTTCTGCAGGATTGAGTGGATATACCTTGGCAATCTTAGGTATAAAGGTATCTTTCAGATTGATAGTATAATCAAAAGATTGGTGAGGTGGGAGTTGGGCATGAGTGGACTTTATTAAAGTCAATCCTGATCTCCTGACAAAACTCTAGAGCTCCAGAGTTAGTGTCCGGATGGAAGGGATGTTGGCTTCACCTTATGTGGTGTGCCCTAGTCGAAGGCAAGTCCCCAGTATTTTAGAGGAATGGACGTAGGGCAGAGGGAAGGAGGTTAGAGGTCAGAGGTCAGAGGGTCAGAAGTTCAAGCAAGGTAGGTCAAGATTAATGAGCTGAGGGAGAGGATGACAAGAAGAGGGCCAAACAGGCAAGGAGGGAAATCAGAACTAGAATTGATATTCGAACTGAGGGTACAGGAGCAGAGTACAGAGTTTATATACAGAACAAAGTGACGGTATTGGCAATTCCAGTGGAGGTCCAGAGAACCCACCTGTTACAAGAACGACAGCATTGGCAATTCCAGTTCATGTCTGGTAGCCCCTACATGTCAGAGGTGAAACACAGCAGTGATAATAGCCCTCTAGTGTCAGCACCTGTCAGAATATTACAAACAGTCAAACAAGATATCAGAGATACTTGAATGGCAAATAAACATGTGCAAGTCTGGTGACTCAGAATGGTCTCATAAGCAAGAACACTCCAGAGATTGTGGGAACAAAAGACTGGGGTACAGAGTTGGACTTAGCAAAATCATGGAAATGATAGTATTCCCCTCTTAGGCCTAAACTCCTGAAGGCCCAAGCAAGACAAAGTGAGTCAGAGTTTGTAATCCACTTATTGTTCTCCTGGGATATAAAGTCCATCAGATTTTGCAAACCTGGGCTCCTTATCTTTTTCTTTCACCATCTCCTCATGTCCATACTAAAGGGCAGCATCACCACCTGGTCCAATGAGCTGCTTGCAGAGGATGAGCACAACAACAAGGAGGTTGCCAATGCCAAGTACTGAGAGCGATGACAGTGGGTGCAGGTGCAGAGAGCAGAGGAAGAGCAGTGAGCTCACGAGGTGGCAGAGGCAAAGGATGAGAGGACAAGGAGTGCCAGAAGGTGGAGGAGAAGTAGAGGCCGGAGGCCAAGGCCATGGCAAAGCACCAGGTAAGAGTCTAGGTCACTTCTTGACAGCAGACTGATGAGGTTAGGTGAAGGAGGTGTGTGCTCAGCAGAGCACCACTAGTGACAAGAGGAAGAAGAGGGCAGAGCCAGAGTGGAAGGCATGTGAGGGGTGTGTGGGCCAGGGGGTCGAGTGCATCTGGGATGAGGGGAAGGTGACAGAATGCATGTGGTGCATTGCTGCAAAGGCCAGATGCAGGCAGCCCGGAGTGGAGGTGACAGAGGTGAAGTGGAGGAGGGTGACCAGGCTGAAGGCACAGTTGGTGCAGGTGAAGGTGGGGGCCAGCAGCAGCCAGAGGAAGTTGGAGGAGACAGAGAAGACAGAGGAGGCAGAGGAGAAGAAGAAGAAGGAAATAGAGGGCATTGTGGAGGAGCTGTGCCATATCCAGCTGGCTATCCAGTGGCAGAGCAGCCGGCTGGACGTCCAGAACTGGTGGTTGCAGCAGCTGGCCAAGCTGGCTGTAACCTTCATGGTTAGGGCAGAGGAGTCAGAGGACGACAAGGTGGAGGACAGAGAGGAAGAGGAGGTGCAAGCAAAGTTGGGGGAGTTGTTGGATGCAGAGGTGTAGAGAGAACTAAGTAGTGTATTTAAAAATACAAGAGTTGACTCAAGAGATAGAGTGATTAAGCAGATTGAGGTTCAGGTTTATCTGGATATCAGAGGTGATATGCTTGAACAAGTTCAGATGCATGACTGAGTTCAGTAGCCAATAACCAAGACATTTCTTCATTGGTGCCTTCATAGCCAGACCACTGGACTAAGTACAGGAGTTTGTAGTGTCAGCAGTGGCAATCTAACTTAGAGTCTAGGATTTCAGAGATTTCATATTCGGGTTTGTTGTCTGCTTCAACCAGAGGTGGCAGAGTTTGCACATGATTTGGAATGGTGTTTGGCATGGAGGATTCTAGCTGAGAGACATGGAAGACTAGATGAATGGCCTTTAAGATATCAGGTAGATGGAGGGTGAAGAAGTGAGTACCTGGCTGCACGATAACCACATATGGCCCAAGATTCTTCTTGAAGAGTTTCTTTGAGGGTCTGGTGGAGCAGAAGTACTTTGGCTTTGACAAAAACTTGGTCACCGATGTGGATGTCTGAGGCCAGAGTTTGTCTAGTGTCTGCTGGTACTTGACATTGCTTTTGGGTGGCAGCCATTTCTTTGCTGAGGAACAAATGGAGGGAGTCAAGGTCGACAGAGTACTTGCAAGCTTGTGTGGAGGTAAGGTCATGTTTGGGGTGGACAGAGATATTTGGGTGATAGCCCTTGTTGGTGAAGAACAGAGAGACGCCAGTAGTTGCATTTGAAGCATTGTTGTACACAAACTCCACAAGGGGCAGGAGTTTGGACCAGTTGTCCTGCTGATAGTTGTAGTAGACACACAAATACTGTTCAAGGGTTTGGTTCATCTGCTCAGTCTGTTCATTTCCTTTGGGGTGATAGCCAGAGGTGAAGTGGAGGTGGATGTCGAGGGCTTTTTCAAGGGAATGGAAGAAGCAAGATATGAACTTGGAGCCTTTGTTGGAGGTGACATGGAAGGAAATCCTGTGCTTTGAGAAAACATGGAGGAGGAAGAGCTTTGCTAACTCTGGAGAAGTGATCATGTCATGTATAGGGACAAAAACACATTGCTTGGATAGGTGGTCGACAACAACTAATATAGCAGAGTAGCTGGAGGACAGAGGAAGCTGTTTGATGAAGTCCATAGAGATGGAGTTCCACAGTCTCGAAGGGATAGGAAGTTGTTTAAGAAGTCCATATGGCATATGTCTTGGAACTTTTGTATGGGCACAGGTAGTACAAGAAGAGACATACTCTTTGACAAATTTGCATATTCCTGGCCAGGTGTAGTCACAGTGAATGAGTTCTAAGGTCCGGTTTTGACTGAAATGTCTGGAGAGTGGATGGTCATGCTTATAGTGGAGGATATAAAATGAAAGGTCATTGGAATCAGGGACATAGATGTGATTGTCTAGATGGAGGAGACCACTGGTATCAACCAACCATCAAGAATCAGAGAGTTCAGACATGGCCAGATGACTGGAAGCCACAGGATCAGAGGGCAGGAAGGAGAGGATATCACTATGGAGTTGTTCAACATCAAAGAGTGTGCTTGCCCAGAGTACTGGAGCAGTGAGGAAGGTAGCTCTGAGGGACACAGTGAACTGCTCATGAGTGAAAACAGGCCAGAAATTATAAGGGTTCATGTGAGCATAGTTCTTATCCCCCTCTTTGGCATAGATATCCCAGCGTCTAGTAAGGGTATCAGCTTGGCTCTGAGGCATCCTGGGCAGAAGCAGATGACAAGGTTGAACTGGAAGAGGAATTCTGACCAGTGGGCTTGCCAGCAAGTCAGGAGTTTGGTAGTAGTGAAGTATTCAAGGTTCTTGTGGTCTATAACAACATCAACCAGAGTTGCAGAACCTTCAAGGTAGTGACACCAAGTGCGGAAGGATTTGTGAATTGCTAGAAGTTCTCTATTATGGGTGTCATAGTTGAGCTCTGGAGTGGAGAGATTTTGAGAGTAGAAAGCAATGGGTCTAATTCCATCAGCAGCATAGCAGATGGAGAGAATACCAGCAATGGCATTTCAAAATTGTTGGTTTCCACTATGAGAGGAGCATCTGGAATCCAATGGGTGAGAATCAGAGCAGAGGTAAAGGCATCTTTGAGTTTCTGGAAAGTGGAGCAACAGGAGTCAGTAAAGTTCCACAAGATACCTTTGCAAGTAAGGCATGTCAAAGGGACAACAATGTCAATGAAACACTGGTAGAAATTTACAAAACCAAGGAAGAACTGCACATCCTTGACCTTTCAGGCTCCAGCCAGTCTTAAATGGATTTCACCTTCTCCAGAGACATAGTAAGTCTGGAGGGCAAGAGCTGGTAGCCAAGGTACTTGGTGGACATAGTGTGAAACTCACACTTCTCAGGCTTAGCGTAAAGTTCATGTTTGTGGAGCCTTCAGAGGCCTTCCTGGACATGCTCTTTGTGGGAAGCAATGTCATCGGAGTAAATCAGAATGTCATCCAGATAGACAACAACACAAACATCTAATAGATTGGTGAAGATGGTATTGACAAAGAGCTGAAAAGCAGCAGGGGTGTTCATAAGGCTGAAAGGCATAACTAAACACTCATAGAAGCCATAGCACATTCGAAAGGAGGTCTTCCATTTGTCTCTGGAAGCAATGTGGACCAAGTGGTAGGCATGCCAGAGGTCAATTTTGGTGTAGACTTTAGCATGGCTTGGAGAGTCAAGAAGGTTGGAAATATGAGGGAGTGGGTAGTGGTCCTTCTTTATAATCTTGTTGAGTCCTTGAAAGTTGACACAGAGGCAGAGTGAACCATCCTTCTTGTGGACAAAGAGAACTGGAGCAGCATGAGCAGAGGAGGAGGGATGGATGAAACCATTAGCCAGATGTTCATTAAGGAATGCACAAAGAGAGTCAAGCTTGGAGGTAGAGAGTGAATAGATAGTTCCTAATGGAGGTGAAGTGCCTTCTTCCAGGTCAATCTTAGGGTCATGATCACAATGCAGGGCAAGAGTGTCAGCCTTGCTTTTACTGAAGACATCAGCAAAGTCATAATAGTCTGGAGGTACACTGAAGAGATCGATTTCTTCTGGAATGGAAGTGACAGAATAGAGTTCACCCTCAGGAGGATTCAACTGCATACTAAACTGCAGCAAGCCTTCCAAGAAACAAGCTAGAGCAAATGCAGGAGCACTGATTATGGTGATGGAAGAGCAGCATGATCAGAGAAATGCAGTGATTCAGATGGAGGTGTGTCGGAGGATGAAGAGTCAGCCATAGGAAGAGATTTCAGAGGCTGTGGAGGTAAGCTTGGAGGGGCTGGCATGGTCTGTTCAGGTGCTCAGAACAAGATACTGTTCGAAACCCAGTCAATTAACAGATTGTAGTGGGTGAGCCAGTTGTGTCCTAGAACAAGAGAGCAGGAGCCATCCAGTAGAGTGACGAAGAATGTCATCAGAGTGATATCACTGATTTCAAATCAAATGGAGAGATTGATTGCATGCATGATGGTGCTATTACAGATACCATCGAAGAGTCGGAGTTAGAGCGGAGGTACAGGATAGGTGGAAAGATTATGGTTTTTGACAAAATTCAAGTCGAGCAAGCAATCAGAAGAGCCAGAGTCTATGAGAGCTGGAAATGGAGGAATGGGATAGGAGGCAAGAGAAACTGATGGTACAAGAGACTTTGGATCAGAAAAAATGAACATGTTGAGATGAATCTCCTTAAGGGCACAGTCAGGGTTAATGCAACCATCCGGCTGTGCGGAGTTATGGAGGTTGCAGGCTATTTTTTCACCTCTGAGGTGGAGGATGCTAGAGTTGTATCTGTCGTAGTAGTGGAACAGCCCTTAGAAGCCCAAGACATGGACTTCTCACAATCCTTAGCCATATGACCACCTAGGCCACAGAACATGCAAAGCTTGTTATCGAAACAGTGTTTTCACTCTGCTGGAGTATGCTTGCCATCAGCACCTAGTTTAGATGAGAGGTTGGACTTGTTTGGAGTAGAGGAGGGAGTGGTAGCCTTTTCCTTGAACTCTTTCGAATCCTTAGGCAACTTGCCACTAAAGTTATCCAGAGTGGACATGGAGGGTTTGTTAGAGGGTTTTTCAGAGGAAGTTTTGGCGGATGGCTTGGAAGTCTGATTCGATTGACAAGATAGCTTGGACTTGCACTCCCAGTAGCATGCATCAATAGTGTGAACAAGGGCACAGAGTTCAGAGAAAGAAGGGGGCTTGCCTATGCATGAGATCTCATCCTTGATACAATCAGGCAGACCATTGTAGAAATGATGCCTAAGGGTACCTTCTCCATAGCCTTGGACTTGCAAAGCAATCCAGTTAAACTCAACCACATACTTGTTAATCCACTTGCTATCCTTCATTGACAAATGATCAGGCTGATGTTCTGCATCTCCTACAGGATTGTACAGTCTGAAATTCAACTGGAGTTTGAGGACAAATTCACAATAGTTATTCATCCAAATTAGGTAAGGAGGTAGGATCATCTATTTTGTGAAGGTCCGGCTCAAACCATTCTAATGTGGTATCCTTGAGGTAAGACTGCATGAAAGTGACTTTAGCACAGTCTGTAGCAAAGGCCATAGGATGATCTTGGAAGCTCAGCCCACACTGTACTAGGAAAGACTGGAGTTTGTAGGAGTCCAATCCATCAGACTGATTTGGTTCCTGGACTTTGGTGCATTGGCTGGACTGAGGTAGACACCAAGAAGATCAAGCAAGGCTTTGGATAGCATCCACAAGGTGGGTAAGGGTTTTACACAGGACTAGCTTGTCTCCATCATTAGAGAAGGTTTATCTACGGAAGAGTCTGAATCACCAGGGGGCTCATACCCTGGATCACCTGGACCACCCAGAGGAGAAGGGTCTGGAGGGCCACCTGGAGGAGGGAGGCCAGGAGGACCACCTGGAGGAGGGGTTGCGTCATCATCTGGGTTGTCAACAAGTGCTCTTAGGGTCAGAGATCCAGTACAAAAGCCAGTAGAGATGGATGGATTTAGGACTGAAGTATGGTGGGTGGAGAAGCTTCAGAAATGCTCTATGATTTCTTGGCCTCTCATACTACCCCCAATGGTACTGAGCAGGTTACATGGAGGTGGCATAGAGGGTTGAGCACTGGGATGTTGAGAATAATTACAAGTATTCATGACTTCAACAAGTTTGAGTTTGAATATACTATTAAAGTCGATCCTATCTTCTGATAAAACTCCAGAACTCTGGAGTTAGTGTCTGGACAGAAGGGATGTTGGCTTCACCTTATGTGGTGTGCACTTGTCAAAGGCAAGTCCCTGGTATTTCAAAGGGATAGATGTAGGGCAGGAGGATAGAGATCAGAGGTCAGAGATCAGAGGGTTAGAGGTTCGAGCAAGGTAGGTCAAGATTAATGAGCTGAGGGAGAGGATGACAAGAGGAGGGCCAAACAGGTGAGCAGGGAAATCAGAACTAGAATTGATATTCAAACTGAGGGTACAGAAGCAGAGTACAGAGTTTATATATAGAACAAAGTGACAGTATTGGCAATTCTGGATCATGTTCAGTAGCCCCTACATGTCAGAGGTGAGACATGGTAGTAATAATAGCCCTCTAGTGTCAGCACCTGTTAGATTATTACAAATGGTCAAATAAGATATCAAAAATAGTCAAATGGCAAATAAACACATGCAAGTCTGGTAACTCAGAATGGTCTCATAAGCAAGAATGCTCTGGAGATTGTGGGAACAAAAGACTGGAGGTATGGAGTTGGACTTAGCAAAAATCATGGATATGACAGACTCAGAGAAAACATCAGCAAAGTCAGAGCAGAAGTCAGGGATGGATACATCCTTGGGTTTCTCAGCTTGGGTAAGTTCTGTGGATATGGTGATCTTCTCAATATTCTCTTCAAGGGGAGAATACTCATGAAGAGGCCTCTTGACCCTAGAGGAGAAGTTGATAGAGAAAGTCTTCAAATCAATGATAGGGTTCCATTTCTGGAG
>JBBPQO010000239.1:0-13357 GCA_038092535.1 Xerocomus subilludens | reverse complement strand
CCACTATCTCATTCACCTCTGGACCATTTTCTGATACAGTAAAATTCATGGTTGTTTGATTGGTATGTCCCCAGATCATACTAGGAATGCCCTGGCTTCAGGAATGGAACCCTACCATCGATTGGAAGACATTCTCCATCGACTTTTCTCCAAGGGTTGAGAGGTCTCTTTGTGAGTATCCTCCCCTTGAGGAGAACATCAAAAAGATCACTATCTCCACGGAACTAGCCCAGGCAGAAAAGCCTAAGGACGTAACACTCCCTGATTTCTGCTCTGATTTTGCTGACATCTTCTCCAAATCCACCTACACTCAATTGCCACCCCATCATCCCTTTGATCACACCATTGATCTGAAAGATACCTTCATCCCCAAAATTGCCAAGGTCTATCCACTTAACCCAACTGAAAAGGAAACTTGTAAAGCCTTTGTCAAAGAACACTTGAAAACTGGTTGAATAGTTCCCTCGAAATCCCCCCAAGCATCCCCATTCTTCTTTGTTCCCAAGAAAGATGGATTCCTTCACCCTTGTCAAGATTATCAATACCTCAACAGTCACACTGTACAAGATGCCTATCCTCTATCTCTTATCTCAGAATTGGTCAATGACATGAAGGAATCCAACTATTTCACCAAACTTAATATCTGTTGAGGTTACAATAACATTCGCATTCAAGAATCTAACCAATGGAAGGCTGCTTTCGTCACTCCTCTTGGACTATTCGAACCTACCATCATGTTCTTTGGTTTTTGTAATGCCCCTGCCACCTTTCAAGCCTTCATGAATCACACCTTCATTGACATGATCACCGAACTTTGCCTTAAGATCTACATGGACAATCTTGGTATCCACACTCATGGAATGCTGGAACTCCACCATGAATGCACTCGACATGTTCTTCAAAGGCTTCGCAAATCCAGACTTTCAGTTAAGATTTCCAAATGTTCTTTCAACACCCCCACCATGGAGTATTTGGGAATGATCATCCGCAATAAACTCATTCGTATGGATCCTACTAAGCTTTCCGCCATCACTGACTGGAAACCCCCATCCTCAGTCAAAGATGTTTGCTCTTTCCTTGGTTTAGCAAACTTCTATTGTAAATTTATCCCCAACTACTCCAACATTGTCACTTCCCTCACCTTCCTCATGAAAAAAGATTAACCTTGGGTCTGGACCCCCCTCCAACAACGTGCCTTCGATACTCTCCATCACATCTTTTCCTCTGCCCCCATCATATCCATCCCTGACACCTCTTGTCCCTTCTCTATCATGACTGACACCTTCCTGGTTGCTGCTGGTGCCATTCTTATGCAGAAAAATCCCAATGGCAACCTACACCCTTGCTCATACTTTTCTAAGACCTTTTCCCTCACTGAACGAAACTACAATATCTATGACAGGAAACTCCTCCCCATCATTCTTGCACTTACTGAATGGAAACACTACCTCCTAGGCACTCCTTTCCTCCTCTCTATTATCACCGATCATAAGAATCTCTCGTATATCAAAATCCCCGAAAGTTATCTTGTTGCCAAGCCCAATGGGCTCTCTTCTTACAGGATTTTAACATTGAATGGACCATCGCCCCCAGATCAAAAATGGGCCCAGTGGACGCCCTCTCTCAAAAGGATCTACCTGACACCTCCCTAGATAACCAAGACTCATCTATTGTTCCAGATCCTGTAATCATCAACGCTCTTGACCTTACCCTAGCTAAATTCATTTCCCTTTCCACCCCATCCAATCCCTTCGTCCTTTGTGTCCTCTCCACAATTAAAGAAGGTTCCCCTCTCTTCTCTTGTACCACTTTATCCGACTAGACCTTTGATAATGGTCACCTTTATTTCAAGGGTCGAATGTTCGTTCCTCCTTCCTCCCAGTCTGCTTTACTTCATGCCATCCATTCTTCCCCCCTCTTGGGTCATATGGGCATTTTTCATACGAAGTCTATCCTCAAATGCAACTATTGGTGGCCAGGCCTTGCCTTCTTTGTCAAAAATTTCATGGATGGTTGCACTACCTGTCAACAGAGTAAAGTTAACACCTATCCCACCATCCCTCCTTTAATCCCCATCCCTTCTTTGCACTCCTTACTGTTTAAACAACTTTCCGTTGACCTCATCACTAACCTCCCCCTGTCTGTGGGCCATGATTCTATTGTGGTCATAGTAGACCATGGTTTTACGAAAGGGGTAATCCTTACTTCTTGTTCCAAGACCATTGACACCGCCAGTCTCACCCATGTATTCTTCGAAAACATCTTCAAATGGTTTGGCTTTCACGACACCCTCATCTCCGATTGTGGCCCCCAATTTGCCTCCACCTTCACCAGAGAACTTGCCCGTCTCTTGAAGTATGATGTATGGTTATCCACCACCTATCACCCTCAAACTGATGGGCAGACCGAACGGACCAATCAGGAACTTGAGATGTATCTTCGCATCTTTTGTGGCAATAATCCCTCATCTTGGGCGCAATCCTTATCATCTGCTAAGTTTCACCACAACTCCACCCCCCATAGTTCCACCAAGAAATCCCCATTCTCCCTGCTTTACGGTTACGAACCTCGTTCTTACCCACCCCTCGGCAGGACCTTCCTCCCAGCTTTAGAAAACAGACTATCTTTCCTCAACAAATCCTGCAAAGAAGCCCTTGCTGCTCACAAATCCACCAGGAAGATCATATCCTCCAGATCTACTCAATGATTTTCACCCTGGAAAGCGGGAGATAAGGTCTGGCTCAAGGCAACTCATCTCCACCTTCATTACCCTTCTCGGAAATTAGCACCCAAAAGACTGGGCCCCTTTTAAATCTCTCGTGTTTTATCTCCCCTCACTTATCAACTCTGACTTCCAGGTACCTGAAAGATACATGACGTCTTCCATGCTTTCCTCTTATCGTCTTATCGCTCCACTGAAACTTACGGACCTTCCTTTTCCGAACCTCCACCTGACGTTATCAATAATGAAGAAGAGTACGAAGTAGAGGCCATCCTCTCCCACAAGGGCCCCAGAGCTAAGCGACTGTACCTGACCTCCTGGAAAGGGTACTCTTCGGCGGAAAACATCTGGGAACCTGAATCAAACCTCCAACACTCCACCTCTATTCTTTCTTCTTATAAGCATCATCATCATCTCTGATAAAGTAGTCTTCCCTTTGCTCGATGGTCTCTTCATGAGTATCTTGCAAATAAGCTACTTCTCCATTCACTATGTTGTTCCTCTCGTCTGCCATGGTTCCTTCCTCGCAATCCAGCCTGAACTCGCCCCTTTGTTCTTGAAACATTTATCCCATGTTCCTTCCTATCCATGCTGCCCATCTTCTCTATGCCGCTGTTATCGATACCCCCCACATTCTTTTTGCTTTCAAGGACGACCTGCTCTATTGAGATGATGTCATTACCCATGAGCTTATCTATCTGTTCCATGATGTCTCCTTCACTCAACATCTCCAGTCCTCTAAAACCAATGAGATCCCTCTTCGTTTCACTCTAGAAGCCCTCCCCACACATATTTTAACTATTCTTCATTTCCATGGATTTTCTCATTTTATTAAATCCCTCGCTCCTGCTACTATTTACCCAACCTTTCATTGAATTTTCCTATCTCTACCACAAAACCAACATGATTCTTATTTAGAATGTGTTGATCAATCTCTTCTTCACTCTCCTTATTTTACTCTTCCTCTTCCCATTCCCCCTCCATCCCTCAAATCCCACCTTTCATCCCCTCCTCTGTCTGAGACTTCCACTGCTGTTGAACATATCTCCAAATCTGACAATGACTATGAACCTCCTACCATCCTGATCCTCACTGAACATCCTTGTATCATCACTCTTTCTAATGGCAGCCATGCCCTTTCTTCTCCTGCTTGTATCCTCCCTTGAGCAGAACTCTATCACACTTCCCCAGCGTCCGCAACCCCACTTGCTTTCAGTGTCATCATAACAGCTACTATCGTGAAGATTGTGCCGAATATTCTTGCCCCCACTGTCATGTCGCTGCCTCCAGTCATGCATCTTGCCAATGTCTCATTCACCAATGTGACTACTGTCACAACTGGGGCCATACCAGTTGAGCCTGCCCCCATTAAAACTGCAGTGTTTGTTCTCAAGCTGGGCACATTGTTAGTGACTGTCTGTTTGAATGCCTTTCCCCTTCTCAGGTGACTGTGATTTTTGGTGGACCTTCGTCTTCAGAAGCCTAGTTCCTGGGTTAATAGAGAGTCAATGGTCAAATCAGGGATTCAATTGTACTGCAGGGGTAATGTTACAATTTTATCTTCTTTTCATCATCATCATCTCTTTCTTTATCATTCTCTGAGTCACTCGTGGAGAGGGACGACTTACTTGACTGAAGGGTTCATCCTCATCTCTAGTTGCAATTCAATTTCTCTCCTTTGTCTTTGATTGGACTGATCCCTCCTCTGCTGTCTCTATTATATCAGCCAGTATTCCCTCACATTCCATCGTGTTCCTTGCCCTTCTATACAGTTTTTATCTTCTTGGTCCTTGCATGATTACCTTTCATATAAGTATCATCGCATACCCTTTGTATTTCTCTATTCTTGATCTGTGCAATACAAGCATAACGTCTAGTCTCAACTCCTTGAGTTCCTAAGAACTACCCTCAGTCAAGTCTCACTTGAATCCTTTGTCCTCCTCATCATCTCTTGAAAGCCAACTCCTCAGACGTCGGTCTCTTCGTGAGTATCGCCTGAGGTCATTGTCAAGTAAGCAGACATTGGCATACACTTCGGATAACACCTACTGCCTTTCATTCCTGACTTTGTGATGGGCAGTTTACTAATGGCATTTTTAGCAATAAGGGGCAGGTTTATGTTTCCCCTGATGAATTCCTACAATGTTCCATAATTTTCCATTGTCATGATCACAAACTCCATGGTGGTCACCATATTATCTTAAAACTTGCCAACTTGTTGCTATGGATTTTTGGTGGCCCGGTCTTGTCCAATATGTTCATCATTATGTCGAGGGTTACGCCATCTGTTAATATAACAAGGCTAATACCCATCCTTCCTGCCTCCTCTTACCCCAATTTGTTTACCCACTACCTGTTCCTTTCAACAAATTTCTTGCAATCTTATTACTGATCTTCCCCCCTCTACCAACACCTTTTTCAATTCTTTGTTGGTCATGGTTGACCATGGGCTTATGAAGGGGGTGATTCTCTGTTCTACTAAGCAAACTATCACTGCTCAGGGTATTGCTACTCTTTTTTTTCACAAAGTATACCTTCACTTTGGTCTATATGATAAGATCATTCTTATACATGTGGGGCCTGAGCATGAACCAGTGCAGTATGCACAGTGAGAACAGCCCCAAAAGGAATAAAAAGGGAAGCACAGTGCTGCAGTGCAGGTATGCATGGCAGGTTGATGCAGTACCACATTACAGTCTGGCGAGAAGAGTAAAAAGGATCATGTACAAGATATGCATGTGTGCTGGATCATATGTTAATGAAGTCTGAAGTATCAGCACAGCACAAGGAAAAGGAAAACAGAAACAAGAATATCTAGATGCTCAAATGTATAGTAATACATGTGAGCACTTGTCTTCAAGGACAGGTGTAGTCAGAAGAGAAGAGAGAAAGGAATAGAAATGACTCTTATGACAGAAACAGAACAAGATAATCAAGAAGTTGATCAAGTCTTCTATGGTGCTAATCCAGGTTCTTGGACAGAGAAGATCTTCCATGTAGAATTCATGCACAATCACTGTCCTCACTCCACTACTGGAAAGTCTCTGTTTTTCCTCATGATGGGTTATGAACCCCATGCCCTTCCTTCCATTCCTCCATCCTCCTCTCTTTCCACCATTGATAATCGATTAAAAGCTCTTATTGCTGCTAGAGACAAAGCCCTTGCTTTCCATGAACTTCCTCATCAAGTTATGGCCTCCTGCAATTCCCAGTCTTTCTTCCCATTTGCTAAAGGAGATAAGGTCTGGCTCAAGGTGAAGAATCTCTGCTGATTGATTGCTAACCCTAAATTTGCACCTAAGAGAGAAGGCTCCTTTTCTATTATCAAGGTCTTATCTCCCATTACATATCAGCTCCCATCTACCCAAGGCATGGAAAATCCACCCTGTTTTCCATGCTTCTCTCTTATCACTTTATCATGAAAATAATATTCACAGCAAGAACTTTCCAGCACCACCCCCTGACCTCATCATAGGGGAAGAAGAATTTGAAATAGAACATATTATTTATCATTGTGGACCTCCTTTGGCTTGGATGTCCCTGATTAGATGGAAAGGATATATTGTGGAAGAAGATTCCTGGATTCCTGAGCAGGACTTGAAGAATGCAAAGTCTGCCTTGTCAGAATATAAAAACCTTCATCCCTCCATCTTCTCTCTTTAGTTTCATCTTCAAACTTCTTTTCTTTTACCCTTTGTCAATTGCCATTGAACTTAATTCCATCCTGCTGTCCCCACTCCTGACACTGTGCCTCCTTTCTCTTCCATTCCTGAGGTGGAGAGGTCATCCTCTCCCTGATCCTACTTTCCTGCCCCAATTGAAGTCTTCAACTTGCATATTTTTCCAGCAATCACTCCCTCAGGAGGTCCATTTGCACCTTTCTCTGTTGACTCTCCTCTATACACTCACACCCTTCAAGATGACTTTCCTAACACTACCATTTTAGAAACCATGCACAACCACCTATGAAATCCTAGCATGGCTATTCCAATTGGAAGTCATTTGGATATGGGGTCCCCTCTTTGGGCCTTGTATCGAGCATATCCCAAGAATAAGAACCTTGGAAATATGGTTGCTTTAGGCCCTGTCCACCATGCAAAATCTTGCCTCAGCAACTGTGCAACTAGCTCACCTCTTCGGTTAAGAGCAT
Organism: Xerocomus subilludens; assembly: GCA_038092535.1. NCBI lineage: Eukaryota > Fungi > Basidiomycota > Agaricomycetes > Boletales > Boletaceae > Xerocomus > Xerocomus subilludens. The sequence goes on along the minus strand of JBBPQO010000239.1, from coordinate 6,485 downwards.
TGGTGACATGGCCCTGACATACTGTTCATGTCACTTGGGTTGAGAGTCCGATGTCCATGCCATCCTGCTGTTCACATGTTACAATTACATTGTTACATGTTACACGGCTGTTTAGGCCTGCAGGTGTTACATGTTACATATTACCCATCCCATCCCACACCATAGCAAGACTATTGGTGACATGGCTTTGATGTAGTATACTGTTCATGTCACTTGGGTTGAGAGTCTGACGTTCATGCTATCCTGCCAATCCAGTGTTACACATTACATGTTACAAGTCACCTTCATGATATATTACTAATCCTGCAGCATGCGGGCTGCTGCACAGCACCGTTACAAGTCATGCATTACAGATCAATTATCTTTGCTCTTACATCCACTCAACACCATGGACATTGAAGGACAGCTTATCCAACAAATCGCCTGATATTGATCTGTAATGCATGACTTGTAACAGTGCTGTGCAACAGCCAGCACACTGCAGGATTAGTGATATATTATGAATGTGACTGGTAACATGTAACATATAACATGTGATATTGATTTGTAATGCATGACTTGTAACAGATAATGGTGCTGTGCAGCAGCCAGCACACTGTGGGATTAGTAATACATCACGAATGTGACTTGTAACATGTAACATGTAACATGTAATACTGGATTGGCAGAATGGCATGGATGTTGGACTCTCAACCCAAGTGACATGAACAGTATACTACATCAAAGCCATGTCACCAATAGTCTTGCTACAGTGTGGGATGTAATAGGTAATATGTAATGTGTAACACCTGCAGGCCTGAACAGCCATGTAACAAGTAACAAGTAATGTGTAACATGTGAATGGCAGGACAGCATGGATGTTGGACTCTCAATCCAAGTGACATGAACAGTATGTCAAGGCCATGTCACCAACGCTCTTAACTAAAGAGCCAAGCTAGTTGCACAGTTGCTGAGGCAAGAATTTGCATGGTGGACAGGGCCTTAGCCACTTCAGAACCTAGTTTTGGACACCACCTTTATTTCGTACAATGGGTCCAATCCAAGATTTAGGGAAACTTGGATGCCACTTTATATCAATTGGGGATGTCCAACTTTGTGGTCAATTTGGATTGATACCTCCAAGAGGTACAATGAACAATCATGTTGTCTCCACCCTCTTGCTCTCCATGCATTTCTGCTTCTTCATCTCCACTCTCTCCTGAAGAAACCTTTGCTCTTGCTTGTGCTAAAGCATATCATGAGGTATAGACCTTAGAAACCAACAATGGAGAGCCATACAATATTCCTCTTCCTCCCAGTCATCCCCAGTTTCACAACACCTGCTTCAAATGTCAAAGAGTCAGTTACCAAAGGGTAGATTGTCCTTTTTATGAATGTCTTATTTGTCGGAAGTCAAGTCCTGGTCATACCCAGGCCCAATGTCCTTGTCATTATTCCAGCCAACCGATTCTACCTCTTGCCCCTCCTTCCATGACTCATACTCTTCACAATCCTCTCCCATCTCCAACTCCATGTCCTATTCCTCCTCCTTGAAACCATGGTCACTCTTATAATTGTCCATTTGAACATTGCTCTTCCCAATATCCCTGTCATTATTCTAGTACTCCTTACCCAGACATTGAGGTCAAAGAAGATCTTACATGGACCAAGGAAGGTGAAGCCAACATGACTGGTTCTCCTAGAGCTTCTTACAGAGAATTTTGAAGTGTGTTTTGTTTGTTCTCCCTCATTGGTGTCTTAGGGTTAAGTAGGGGGTAATGTTACAATCAGTTCATTCATTCTTCTCATATTCTTGTTCTTCTTGTTCACCTGATTACACATCCTCATCCAGTTTGTTACTAATCCTCCACTTGCTAGTAATCAAGCTTATCCAACTTCCCATTCTCTTCATAATTACACTTACTCTCATCTTGATCATCCAGTTACTATACTAAGGTTCTCTGAACCTGCCCTGAACATTCTTGTTACTATATCTATTTCATCATTTCTTGTTTGGTTTCTTGAACTTGATCTCCCTTGACTACCTTGTACTCTTGTATTCATCTCATATTATGTTTCTCTCACTCATTATAAGGAACTTCCTTTGACTACTCATCTACTCTTGAGAGAATTCCTCCAAGAGGTGTCCTCAGTCCACCTCAAGGAATCCCCTTGAGAAAGTCTAGTTAGTGAAGCCATAGGTGAGTCATCACCAACTTAGCTCCCAAGTCTTGACACTTGACCTTCAAGGGCTGTGCTTGTTCCTATCTGGACCAAGCATAACAGATTGAAGAAAGAAAAGAGTAAGCATGTGTGAAGAAAATGGAGCATGAGATAAACTTGATTACAAGTAAGCAGTTGCTGACTGACACAATGGAGAGGAATGTGTAATCATGTATTAGATAAGACAAGTGTGAGAAAAGGAAAAGAACAGGCATTGTAACAGTAACAGTAATGAATGAGCATATGTAAGGTGCTCTGGAAGAGATTGAGGGCTGCCATGATGACATTTGGATCTAGAGAATACATCTTTTATACAGTTCTGATGGTCAGAGTGTGAAATATATTGGCATTTGTTTTCACATGAGGTCTGAATTACCATAAAACAATAGTAGAACATAAAACAATCAGGATTATGATTGTCTATCATTTGGCACATCACTGAATGAACTGTGTGAAATCAGCCCTTTACATTCCAGGCATGCTGCTTCTCCATTATGTTTTATATTGATCCCAAAGCTGGCAATATGCAGCATTTTGTCTTTGCAGATAGCAGACAAGCCCTGAAGTGTTGACATTGTTGGACACCTTCTGTGCCACACCTTTGGCTTTTCTTTGCCATCATGTTGCTTTGAATTGAAAGAAGTGTGTGGTCCATTGAAATCCAAGGTCCACCTCCTCTCTCCACCAGTCACACCAGGCCTTTTCCCTAAGCCAATGGACCTGGTTAACTATGTTCAAGACTCTTGGTCACCATGGCAAAGCTGAGCATAGAAAAACCCACTTTCCATCATGGTGGCATTAGCCTCTGTATCTCTGGGTACATCTGTGCCCCAGAACCATGGTAATTTCTCATTTCTCAATCCCTGCATTTTATGGAAGACTGTTGGGGTCTTCACATTGAGTTCATGATCTTCCAGGGGCTGATACCATTCCAGAACACTCTGGTCTGCACCAAGATGACTGTCAGCATTACAATTATCAGTGTGAAAGAGGACTGCCTCATCTGCCAGGCTGATCCATACTTTGGACAAGGTATCATTGGCCTGGCCCATCCTCAGTTGCATTTCCTGCATGGCCAGATGGTCAATCCCCAATTCCATGATTTTCTTCTGACTGAGATATGATAGAAGGGGAATGGAGACCTGATCTGGCCTTTGGTCACTGATGGTTTCCACCCAGTCCAGATCATCTTCATCAGTAATTGAATCTGTGTTGTCTAGTTCCTCTATGTTATACTTTTCACCAATAAAGAATTGTGCTTCAGAGAGAAAGCCAGACACCTCTGAAGTAAGTCAGTCTAGCTTTTGTATGATAGCCAAACATTGTTTCTGAGTGATTCAGCTGTTCAATGCATGCAGCTCCCTGGTCAAATTCATCCGGAAGACTTTGATTCTCAATCCCTTTGTTAACCAGGTTGCCAATCCTCTCTAGGATGAATCCAAGCTTGCCTGTAATAGCTTTATCTCAACAGTCTGTATGTTCAGTGCTGATAATACATGAATGCTCAGAATGTCTGTGAGAACAAGGTTCAAACCTTTGATGATCTGGAGTTCAGAGATGTCCATAGCTGATGGATTCAAAATCCTCTCTTCAAATGCCATCTTTTCTTGCTTTTCCCACATATCCCAATGCTCTGGCAGAATGGTTGCATTCAATTTCTGGAACCATTCAGTGGCCATCTTGAACATTGTTTGTGCAATACTTGATTTCCTTGTCAGTGACTTTACTGTGTTTGGTCAACAAATGGTTGGCATAAGATGTTCATATGGAAGTGTACATACCCATACAGATTATCTTCATGAAACTTGAATCATTCATTTGAAAGTCCAACAATCTATGTGGGGAGCTCATGCCTTGAGTGGATGGAGACACAATGTTCAGAAAAGACCAAGTGTCTCTATTATTTCACCATCAATCCAACCTGACCCAGGAATGAAGGAGGGTCTATACCTTGTAAATCATTGTTGTATATGACCATGGACATGCCAAATGCTAATTTCCAGCAGGATCTCCAGATCCTTTGGCATTGAGAGATATGGATTTTGGTTGACCCTGGATTGGAGGTTCTTCATATATTAGCAATTGATGTCATAAAACTGGCTAATCCACATGATGCCTGCCATGTTGTAGTTCAGGGCACTAGACAAGGAGTAATCCATGTTCACCTGTTTGTATAGAGATCAGCTGTGTTTACTGATGTGGATGAGGCTCACCTCTCACCCTTCTGAAAATCTACAATTGAATGGGACACAAAACAGCCATGCCTGGCACATGCAGTTCTATCAATTCCAGTAGACTCCAGTCAGCCATGGCTAGCATTTGCTTGGCTGAATGCTTGGTGATTGTCACACCCTGACTTCTAATGTTGATCTTTAGATCAGTTATATATATAGTTAACATTTCTCACCTTGCTAGGTGGCTCAGGAGTGTCTTTCAAGTATGACTGATACTGTGGCTGTGCAACCATATATCCAAGGCCATCCATGAGCCACACCTGATCCCCAGGATGTTCTTTATACATGTGTTCAGCCTTGAAATTACCATCCATGATATATGTCCAGGTATATTTCCAGCTTGTCAGCCATTTTGCAAGTCAGCATGACATGGCTGACTGACATCCACAATATCTGAACTCACTCAAACTTAACTGTGGTATTGGAGTTGACATTTATACCTGGCTGAGGACAGGCCATACAGAATAGAGCAAGTTCACCCTTTTTCAGCTTTCTAGAAGGATGTTCAAATCTATTTCAGCAATTTCAGTAGCCATCATTGCTGGGCCACTTGAAGCAAATTCCTATACTGGTCCTGCCTGTGGTCAGAAGGTATAAAGCAAGAAAAAAAAACAGTACTCACTGGAACTACATGTGGAAACATATTTGATGTAATTTGTTTGAGTTTGTTGAAATAGTTGGATCTCAAAGTACTGCATTCCAAGTTATTCCTAATGAAATCATCTGGCACTTTGAATGTAAATGCAGTCCCCAGGTTTTTGAGGCTAGCTGGAATTATCCTGGGAAACAGCAGTAAGTAATTGTGAGAAAATTAACTCCTATGACATTGATGATTGTCAAGTAATCCAAATGCTTTGGTGGCTGGAGTTTGCTCAGTGTATCATGAGGGAGTTCTCCTGGAAGAAATTCAGGATTATCCATATCCTCCCATTCATCTTTGCCTTCCCCTGGCCTGATTATTACACCATTTGAACATGGATTTCCATCATGACCAAGATGAAGTTTATTCCTGCTTGAATTGGTGGTAATTGTAGTATTTTCACACATATGACTTGCTAATTCACATACCAATGTCAAAGAAAACTCTTCAAAGAAGGATCCTGTCCATTGTTTGATCCTATGGAATGGGCACCTTGTGTGATTGTTGTGCACACAATTGGTGCAATACAATGGTGCTCTGAAGCAGTTGGAACACCTAAAGACTCTATCCCTATGGCACCAACTTTCATTTTCAATGGTAGCCATACATCATTGATGCTTTGGAAGGCCTTCCATATCTTGCAGAGTCCAAAGTGATTCTGGTGCATGGTCAATCCATTTCCAAATGTAGTCATTGGATGTCTGGTGAGTCTTGATTGTTAGTTTATCTTGCAAGGATATACATCAGAAATCTACTTTTGTGGAGGTGAACAAAGGAGCTTTTATTTTATTCCAATCAAAGTATGGATTATCAAATTACATTTCAAGAGATTGGATGTCCTTCAGGAAGGTGTATGAGTTATTTTGATTGGGGATGATTGTGACATCTTTCCTTTGCATTTAGGAGTATGTAAAATGGACATATCTTTTACAAGCTTGTGCAATTCCCCTCTAGTGGTCTGCTTTGTCTTTAGCATGACATGGTTCACTGCACCTGCATTCAGCATTCTTGTGACCCTTCATTTAGACATCTTGCTCAATGAAAGTGATGACCACAGTCAGTGATATCTTGATTTATTGCCAGCATACAGTGAGCTCGGAAACCCTTTCCATGTTGGGCCTGACAGCAGTGCACACAGCATACTGCCAAACACTGTTGGAATTTCACTTAGCTTTTGTGGAGTTATAAATAATATGTACTCTTGGCTATAAAATTGCCCCTTAGGTCATGTGATTTGGTTCACACACTGTGGAGATATCATTATTACAAGCCAGCAATGTCATGGAAAGGGTTTCTGAGCTTTTGAACTGATGACTAGAATCTTAGTCAAATCATATCTGCAATTGTTTGTTGGTACAAACAAAGATATACATGTAAACAGGATGTCTGAGTTTAAAAAAGTTCACATG
>JBBPQO010000238.1:0-13386 GCA_038092535.1 Xerocomus subilludens | reverse complement strand
CTTTGTTTGCAGAACCTGTGCCACAGCCATATGTTGCTGAAGCCAATAATGACACTGCTTGTGCTACCCTTCTTTCTCATTCCCATTTATTCAAGATTGTCACATTCATTTATGTTGATAGCTTCGAGGTGCTTTTGTCTGATCACCCTAATCAGGCCTTCGTGTGTTTGATTTGTCATGCTCTGCATCACAGTTTCTGGCCTTGGGCAGAGACAACAAAGGATTACTACCCAACAACCAGCAATTTTCCCAACCATCCACCTTTCACCAATCAGCATCTCTGTTTTATTGCACAGCAGTTTCATGAGGAGGAAGCCTGCTTACACTTTTCTCCCTCTTTTGGACCCCAGCTACTCTCTGGCATGTATAGTGTTCTGGTGCATGCTGTCTCCAAGCCTCACTCTGATTAACTCCACATGGTTGTTGACCACAGTGCTGGTTCCCCCTCACTCAATGACACGATCAACTATAATTTGATTGCTGGTACCAAGATGGATGGTATGCATACATTCGGTGCCTCCTTGCTTGCATTTTGACAGCACCACCCCCATGTCTGACTCCTTGTTTTTAAATTGGATTTTTCTATGGCTTACCATCATATGGCCATGCATCCTCTATGGCAGTTGAAGCAGATTGTCACTGACCCTGATAGAAATCATCATGTTGACCACTGTAACAACTTTGGTGGGCAAGGCTCTTGCAAGATTTGGATTTCCTTTATGTTGCTAATGTCACATCCATGATTTTCGCTAAGTCTAACTCCGTGCCTCCAGTCTATTTTCTTACTATCTCTGGAGTGTTCTTGCTTACGAGCCCATTCTGAGTTACTGGACTCGCACATGTTTATTCATCATTTGACTACCTTTGAGATCTCATTTGACCATTTGTAATATTCTGACAGGTGCTGACACCAAGGGGCTATCATCACTGCCATGTCTCACCTCCAACATGTAGGGGCTACCAGACATGATCCAGAATTGCCAATGCTGTCATTCTTGTGACAGGTGGGTCCTCCAGACCTCTGCCAGAATTGCCAATACTGTCACTTTGTTCTGTATATAAACTTTGTACTCTGCTCCTGTACTCTCAGTTCGAATACCAATTCTAGTTCTGATTTCCCCATCGCCCATGTGGTCCTCCTCTTGTCATCCTCTCCCTCAGCTCATTAATCTTGACCCACCTTGCTCAAACCTTTGACCCTCTGACCTCTGACCTCTGACCCTCTGACCTCTGACCTCCAACCTCCACCCCTCCACATTACATCACTCTGAAATACTGGGAACTTGCCTTCAACAAGGGCACACCACATAAGGTGAAGCCAACATCCCTTTTGTCAAGCACTAACTCCGGAGTTCTGGAGTTTCATCAGGAGATCAGGATCAACTTTAATAGACACCAAAACTCATGCCTCTTGTACACCATGGCAAACTCAACCAAACAATAGGCTGCACCATTCATGGAGGAAGTGGGCAATACGAGTTACATAACACATCATTAAGGCTGCTATTTCACTTAGATTGAAGTGAACTCAAGTGATTGCAATCAAACCCTTCCCCTGCAGCCATGTGTTGAGCATTTGTGGGTACATGCTTTGGGAAATTTGCAAATAGGCTCTTTTCAAATGGGATTAGCAGTTCAACAGCACTGTATTTGAAACAAAAACATTCAAATCTGATATCAAGCTTTGAGCGAACAAAACAATGTGTGTAATAATGCAATTTGTGTACCAAAACACATCTAATTTGATAATTTGATGACAATTAGGGCTTCACCACCCACATCTCCAGACAGAGCATAACAGATTGCTCGCCAGGCTGAGTGGAAGCAATGTCAACTGGGTTCACCATCTAGATGCTGCCAGCCCCAGGAACCAATTCACCACATCTCTAATGCCTTGATGGTATGTCATTGTGACAGATTCACTATGTACATGATATTGATTAAAAATTGTGGATTATTCTCCTATACCATTGCCTTATCTTGCACCACTACCTATATGGCTACCTGCTCCTCTGCCTGCCCAGCCATGTTATGAGGTCTTTGCTCAGCCACTTCCTCAGAGTGATCTTTTGAAAAATAGAGTGGATTACAATGCTAGATTGATGGATAATTTCAATGTTACTAATCAAAATCAGCATAACATAAGATCTGGTCATTGTTCTTCTGCTGCTCAAAGATATGAGAACTTGGAAAATCAAAGGCTATTGGAGTTTCAGCAAGAGGCTCAACATAGACAAGAAATGGAGCAGCTATATCAAGTGCTACAGCAGAACATAGCACATCAATGATAACTGAAGGAACAGCAGAGATTATTGATGCAGGAGTGGGAGGAAATCCGTCTGTCTCAGGAAGAGAATGCAATAAATTGGATAGGGCAGCTCTCACAAGCTTTGGATGAAGAAGCTCTTCATGAGCACAGTCAACACTCAGCAGAGCACTTTGAACAAAGACAATGGCATTACTCTTATGCTGGATCTCCTCCTCCATCTCCATCTCTGTCTCCCTCTCCTCCTCCATCTTCCAGGCCATCATTACCTAGAAATCCATCACCAGGACTTGCTTAAAGATCTCCCAATCCAGCACACCCAGTTCCTGATCCATCTGATCCTAATTCTAGTGATGTTATGCAAAGCGTACCAATAATCCAATCTTACTAGTCTCGACTCAAGGCGATACTCACGAAGAGACCGACGTCTTGAGAGAGGACATTCAAAGAGGAAAGACTAGAGACTAGGGCAGAGGTTCGAGATAAAGCTCGACTGAGGACGAAGGCAAGGATTCGAGGTAGAACTCGACGAGGATGAAGACAAGGTTTAGACTAAAGACTTATCCAAGGGTTATTTGGAGAGCTAGAGATGAAACTTGATTACGCTTGTATTGTGTAGATCGAGAATGGTGTACATACATGAGATGACAAACTATTTATAGGGAACAAGAACGTGCATAGACCAAGGAAAAGAATACGGTGGAATGTGAAGGAAGACAATGGAAAGGCGAAGAAGGTTGTAGAACTAAGCTTAGTTATAGACTAGCGAGGTAAAAAGAAGATGGCTGACAAACAAGGATGAAACCGAAGTTGTCGTGGAAAGTCCCATGCCAAGAACTATAAGAATGATGACAAAGAAACAAGAGAATATGATGAGAAGGGGAGAAAATTGTAACAAGTGACACTGAGGTTGCTGATGACAATCCATGGCCACCACAACGGATTCCACCTGGTGGTAGGATATATACTGAGCCAGTTGAGCTACACTCTCTCGAATCCATGAATATCCAATGTCCTAATTTCCATGCTTTTCATTTCATTTCTGAAAAGCTTAGCAGCTCTGGCATTCATGCACCTCACTTTGGAATATATTGCCTTCAGGGTCAGATTGATCTACCTCAAATCCAACAGTGGCCATGGATTCTTCAGGAGCTGTTTGATGATCCCTGTGATGTCAAGGACTTTAAAAAGAAGATCTGATAGTACAATAATGCTTTGGCTTTCACCTCTGTTGGTACTGATCTGGAGAATGATGTCATTCAAGGCTCTGGACCTGCATCATTTCACATTCATGGTGCTCTTCACCATCTCATGGGAGCTCTTATTCCACCTGATGAATTCCAGTCATCTTATGTGCAACTTTATATTTTTGACCCACAGGAAGCAACCAATAGATGTGTTCAACACAATCCTCAGCTTGATGGTGCTATTCTGCTAGACCTCCACACCCCTCTCAGAGAGAGACATCCTTATGCTCCTGTTTACAAGTAGGCATATGAGATTATGAGGGTAAGCCCTTACATTTATTGAAAGACACAGTTATTCATGTTGTATAGGCAAAGCCACCTGAAGAACACACTGATGTTTGCATGTGGCTTCATTTACTACAGGCAGCTAGAAGATATAATCTGCCTACTGTTGAATAGATAGCTGCTGTTGTTCCTGGTGATGGTTTAGAGAATGTTGGAGCACATTGTGACATCATCATTCATCTGCAAGGTGGTGGTCTCCATCGTATCAGCAACCTACATCTGTTATGTGAAGCGTCTATGAAGGTCTGCTTACTTGACAACAACCTCTGGCGATACTCACAAAGAGACCGACATCAGAGATGTTGGCTTTCAAGAGACAACTAGGATGACTGAGGTTCAAGAGTGAACTTGACAGAGGATGACTTAAGAAGTCCAAAGGAGTTGAGACTTAATACAACACTTGTATTGCATAGATCAAGAATAGAGAAGTACAAAGGGTATACAATAATACTTATAGAGACATCAATCATGCACAGACCAAAAGGAAAAGAATAATGCAGAAAGACGGAGAATACAATGAAAGGTGAAGGAATACTAGCTGACATAATAGAGTCAGCAGAGGAGGGATAAGTCCAATCAAAGGCAAAGAAGAGAAATGGAATTACTACTAGCCATGAGAATAAACCCTTCAAGGGAATAGGTCGTCCCTCTCCATGAATAACTCGGAAGATGATGAAGAAAGAGAAGAAAGTGATAAAATGGAGATAAAATTGTAACACAGACCCTAGCCACTTTATGGGTAGCTGCCCTCATGTTGAACCCTACATCCAATCTAGAAAAGCAAGCCACAGTTCAGATGGCTGGCCTTACTACTTCCTCCTTACTCATTTCCAAAATCATCACCTTTAAAACAGGTTGGTAGTGCTTGATCATTTCACTGCCACCCTTTGTTCCAGATTTCTCCTTAACTGTCCACTTCAAATCCTCTTTTTGGGTGTACCAAAGCACCCTCCAAAGGCTTCAATAGTGGCTGAGCACCAAGGACTTGCTGGTTCACTTTTGGTGACCTTGTTGATGCTTCCAATCCTTGTACTTCTATCTTAATTGATTTTAAACTGATTTACCATCCACATGATTGACTCACCTTTTTCCAAGCCCCCCACTCCATGTCCTTATGGAAATCAAGTCTCCATACCTCCACCATCATACCTTTTCAAATTTGCCTTTTCAAATGCTTGTTTGCCTCCTTCCATTTGGCCCACCAGTTTTGGAGTATCTCCAGTACCTCCTTCAATATTCCACTAACAACTGGGTCTTCCATTCCTTACATTGGCTGAGGGGTACCAGAACATATGATGGGAAGTTAATCCTCCCCCAGGTCTTGGCATCACTATCTGATTCCTTATATTGGGTCTCTGGGTATTGAGATTTGCTGTCAGACATGGTTGGTGGAGGTGTAGATGGTCAGGGCAACAGTGAAAAAGAGCGATCTTTTTGGAGGATTCTCCACTCTCTTCCCCTTGGGCCTGCTGAAAGATTCATTCATAGTAGAGCTACTAACTTGACCAAAAGTGGCCTTAACCAAATTCAGATGTTTCCCCAACAGTATAGATTCAGTTCTGGTTTCCTTAACAAGACAAATAAGGTTTTAAAAGAAGGTTTTGGCAGGTAACCAAGGCTTTGGCCATGATTGCTGAGGTCTGATATGCCATCAGCTATCATCATGTAATGCATGGCAGTTTAGTCAGTCTTTTGGCTACAAGATTGAGTGATTGTCAGTCATTTTCTGCCATCACATCAGTCTCTCAAAGAGATACTATGCCTAAGAATCACAGCAAACAAAAGGTTCATGGAGACAATTTTACACATCTGGCTTTGATCTCCCAGCAGACTACTAGAGGTACTTCAAACCATCTAATTAGCAAGGATGCTTTGAAAGCACCCCAAAATAAGTGTAATGTGCCTCAATCTTTGCTCTCCAAAATGACTCCAGGTCAATCTTCCCCAACCAAGATGACTTCATCCAAGACACAACCCGGGCTGGATTCAACCTTTGAGGGTGATTGTGAGGACATATTCCCGTTAACACACAAGCATACCAAGGTATCTCTCATGTACTATACATTTCTCCAATTCAAACACCTTCCCATGTCAGACTTCCAATGATTATGTCTGAGAATGGATAGATTATCAGGATGATTTTGGGGCTTGCTTGACATGTATCTCCTAAACCCAGATTCTGCAAGGAATGGAATGCCAATAAACTTCCCTGCAATGGTGATGGTGTTTACAGATGCTCTGATTGCTTTAGGGCACTTTTGTATTGCATCCAATGCACCTGGACCCAACACCAATGGCATCCATTCCATCAGATTGGATGGTGAACAGGTAGTTTTTTTGATGAATCCTCCTTGACATTGGTATGTATTCACCCTTCTTTGACATTTGTGTCCTCATAAACCTGCATCCATAGGCTGGATTTACTTTTTATCTTGGACAAGGTGGCCATCCTTGCTTCCACTCTGGTACCCCAACAGAAGACATAGGACTGGATACACTCCCTGTGCATGATAAAGAATGGAAGAACATAGATAATGCAGACACTCCACTATGTCTTTGGCCCCTACCTTACTCTGGCTATATCATTGTCATTGATGTGACAGGCATTCATTTTACCACAGTCAAATGCTGTTCCTGTGTTGGGGCACAGCCATCCTACCTCCAATTGTTGCAAAGCAAGTTTTTTTTCCTAACCAGTCTTCAAAACCCCTGAATTGCTTTCATATTCAATGTCCTGGATGGTTTCATTTGAGACAACCTTGAATGTGGCACATAAGCATCAAATTCTTTCAACAAACTCTGAGAATTTCTTCTAGTGTATTTTCCCACTTGATTCCAGTAGATATGTTGTTGTTCATTAGGGCATGGCTAACACTACACCTGTTACAACTCATGGCTATATGTGATGCACCCCTATCTTTTCTTTGATGACATCATCCCTCTCTATCATCTTTTGATCCTAGCAAGTGGGTAGATCCCTCTACCATCCTCCATGGTCCTCCTATCTTCCTAGGTGTCCCTCAATAGTAACAAGGAGGTCAACCCTTGATCATCATCTATAGTCATCATCCCTGGCTGTCCCTCTATTATCCTTGATTCTAACAAGGAGACTATCCTACTATTGTCACCCACTATACTCCTTGTTGTCCCTCATCCTCCCCCTCATCCCCTGTCCTCCTTGATTGTACCCAGTACTCCTCTGTCATCCTCCATTGTCCTTATTATCCTTGATTGTCCTCTGTTGTCCTCATTAGGATATCTTCTCATATCTCTTCTGTTCATCTTCTCTCAGGACTTGTCTGGGATTCCCCTGGGACTTACCATACCTTGTGGTCATCTGGATCTAGATCTTCTTCTTTCATATGATCTTCTATTTCCTCTCCTGTATTAACTTTTGCTCATTCCTATGCTCCTCCAACTCCAATCTTCTAGAACCCTCAACATGAGGCTAATCTCTCCAGTGCTCTTCTTATCTTCTTTAATCTCTCAGATCTTCTATATGAGGCCTGTCTCCCTTGTTATCTCTCTTATCTCTTGTCATCTTGCTTACTCTTTGTTTTTTGACATTCTCTGTTATTCATCATATCTTTCATCATCTTGTTTACTCATCATTCTTAGACAGTCTTCTCTATTCTATTTGCCTCCCCTGAACTCTTTGTCTCTTGTATATATATCCTATGATACTCTTCTGTATTTCCTTAGGCTTGACTTACCTACAATTCCCCTGGATGCTCATACCTTGACCTTCTTGTCTTGGTGTCAATATATTCTGTTAGTTCCCAAGAACCTCTGTTAAGCCTATACCATGCTTTGAACAGTATCTGGTCCTGAGCCTCAGAACCCATGGTATCCAGGCCCAGTAGGTCTACCTTCAGCCTTACCTGAGGTCAAAGCATAACACCTGAATGATTGGTATAGGGAATTGTGCCAGACCACCCAGAAATGGAGGTTCCTCAAATTATTGAAATGGGATTGCTTTGATCATACTTCCAGGAAACTCCAACAAGGGAAATTGGCTCTTTTCTATCCAGCCTGCCTCCAGCCAGGAATTAATGTGAATCCCAGAAGAGAGGATACATCAGACTGTGTTCCATTTACTGACTTTATTAGCCACTTCAATCATGATGCTTTCAGCTGGAATTATACCTGAGCATTTATCATGGATGGGAATTTCAAGGCTGAACACATGCATGACAAACACCCAGAGGAACAGAATTGGCTCATGGATGGACTTAGTTATATGGTTTCTTGGCCAAAGTTTTAGGTCTATCAAAAGAACACATATCACCCTCTGGAGGTAGATTACTTGGCACCTCATGGAAATGTTGTTGATTAGCCATTATTAACAAAAATCAACTTGCAAGAATCATAGGGCCATTAGCCAAGCAAATGCCAGTTGAGGCCAACTTGAGTCCACTGGCATTGGAGGTACAGCTTGTGCTCAGCATGGTAGCTTTGTACCCCATTCCATAGTTGATTTTCAAAAGGGTGAAGGATGAGCATCTGGTCTGATTTCTGTGTTGCCAGAAAAGGGCTGAAAAAGTGTTAGATAGGTTAACAAGGATTAATTGTTCTTGAATGCCCTCAATCACAATATGGATGGCATATCCAAGGTCATAAGCTTTTATGACATCAACTGTGCATACATGAAGAAGATTCAGTCCCAGGTCTGAGACAGTCCCTATATTTCATAGCTGACAGACTTGAAGATTGTCCCACGAGTTGGAATATGGAATGTACATGGTCATATCAAGGAATGCTTTGCTTGCTTTGCCCTACTTTTCATTTCTACATCAGGTTGGATTGATGAAGAGATCATTGAAACCCTTTGGTCAATACTCAACATAGTCTCTCCATCCACCCATTGTTACGATTCACAGCTACATGTGACATATCCCTATCTTTTTCCTCATCAACATAATCCCTCTACCATCCTCTATGGTTCTCCTAGATATCCTTTAACTCTAACAAGGGAGTTAACCTTCTGTTGTTCTCCATCATCCTCATCCCCTTGTCATCCTTGTTCCCTTGTCGTCCTCATCCTTCCTCGTCATCATTGTCCTCATCCTTCCTTGTCATCATTGTCCTCCCCCATTATCTTATCTATCTTGATCACCCTCATTAGGACATCTTCTTGTGTCCTCCTCGCCTGTCTCTTCTTGGGACTTACCTGGGATTCTCCCTGGGACTTGCCATACCTCATGGCCATCTAGATTTCCATCTCTTGCCTATCTTCTTGGTTATCTTTGTTATCTCTTGTCATCTTGCTGACTCCATATTCTTTGATATTCTCTGATGTTCTTTATATTTTTCTTATCTCTTGTCATTTCGTTTACTCATTGTTCTCTAATGTTCCTCTTAGTTCTATCAGCCTCCCCTGAACTCTTCATCCTTAGTATATATATATCCTGTGATACTCTTTTGTATTTCCTCACGCTTGACTTACCTGCATATCACCTGGATGCTCATCCCTTGACCTTGTCTTGATATCAATAAACTTTCTGTTGATTCCTTGAACCTCAGATAAGCCTATGCTGTGCTTTGAACAGTATCTTGTCCAGATTTCTCAGAACCCATGAGGTCTAGGCCCAGCAGGTCTACCTTTGGCCTTACCCAAGGTTGAAGCATAACACCCATGGTATGAATGCTTCAAATCAACAAAAATTGCTGGATTTCCAAATGAATGACTCCAACATCAAGAAGATGATTTGGATGTGTACATCCCTTTCTGCATGTCCTGAGCTCAACATGTTTCCTAATGTGGCCCTGAATGTATTAAAGCCAAATGCCTATCAAGGAAACTTGCTCTGGAAAAAAAGCCTTCAGCTTCAGCTTTGCAAGAATTTTGAAATCAGGAAAATACTGGTTGCCTGAGCAGAGGTTGGCCTGGAAGAAAGATGAAAAGTGGGCTTATCAGAACCAGGTATTGGATCCCTCAGCAATGGACATATTTGAACTTTGGTCACAAAAAGGTATTCTAGTATTTCTCAGGTCATTGGTAGTTTTCCTGACATTAACTCAGCCCTGAGGGTGCAGCAGGAAAAATGGAACTGCTGAGTGAGTCTGCAAATACTTCAAACCATGGATCTGCTACATGGATATTGAGGGCATTAAAATCCAAGAGGCCCAGATGGCAATCTCTAGAGATAAAAAATCTTGGTCCACATGCAACAGAGCCAAGGTGACTCTTGATAACTCAGAAGGCTGACAAACTCTCCATAGAAATCTCAGGATTCTTTTCTGAAGCCCACATTTACCTTGGAGAACATTATGCCCATGAGGACTGAGAAGGGTTGGATGTTGGAAATGAATGTGGGGATAGAGAAATATCTCAATCACTTGGGGACCAGTGACCTAACCAAGCTTCCCTTTCTCTTCCCTCCAATCTTGGATTCAGAAGATGCAAAGATCTCAATGTCAAGCATCTAGTAAAACAAGAACTCCAGCTTTGGAGCAGACAAGCCAATGATACCCTTTCAGAAATTTGCATCATTTTGGCAGGTAAGGCAGTACTGTTCCAAAATGATTTGTGGGTAGCCAATAGCCAGTTCAAGACTACCTGGGCCTGGGATAATGTGAATAATCTAGATTTGAGCCTTCAGAGATATGCTCAAGTATATTGGAAATGTCAGAAGGCAATGGTCAGTCTTGGTGCAGCACCAGAGGTCCTTGAGTGCTACAAGCCTTTGAAGGATGAAGAGCTCAATGTGAAGGCTGCTGCTGCTGCACATAATGTCTGAGGTGTGTGCAATGAACTCTTGGCCTGGTCCTGGTCCATGGATATATCAAGGAATACTGAGGCCAATGACACAATGATCAAATATGAGTTCCAATTGTCAATTGGATATTGCATTCCACAAAATACCATTGCAAAAGTTTATTGGGTACATTGGCTCCAAGCAAAAGCTTGGTGAGACCAATGGCAGAAGAAGGTGGCTTTGTTGACCATAGAGTTCCAATGGACTATTGGATTTTTTCAGGCCCAGGTCAAGTTTTGGCAGAATTGTGGAGTTTGATCAATGGAGTCTTTCTGGTGCAGCTTGCTATGCCACAAAGCAGCACACAATATATTCCCATATTAGGAGTCAATGTCAGGTTGAATGAGAGAAGCATACACTAAACCCAGAAAACCAGCTCCCCAATGGTAGTCCTGTTTCATAGTATATATAGTGGGCTATTCAATGTTTTGAGACCTGCATGAGATTTTGACAGGATTGGGGGTCCCTATTGTCTTTCAGGAATGGTTAGCAATGCCAGTGGGCAATGTGTTTTGGGCTTCCAGAGTTATACTGCCTATCTTGGCCACAATGAATGAATTATGTGTGGAACATTTTTTAAACCCAGACACAAGCTTCTTGTCTCCACCATCACATCTGTCCCCATGTATCAACCTTGTAAGCCAGCACATCCCACTCTCACCCAATCCTTCTTCCAGATAATCACCATCACCAAGAGTGTAGGATTGAAGCTGCTGGAAGTTATCTTTGCCAAATACCAGTCAAACAGTGCCCATCAAAGTGGTATAATAATTCCTGAAAGCAGACTGTAAGCAACCTATCATGTAAGGTCAGAGTAATACATAATATGGATGTTAGGACATACTGGTGGGCTTGCTGCTCATTGAGGCAATCCAGCCCACAATATCCAAGGTGGTTCCAATGCCCTGATGTGGTTCCTGCACAATTGGAATGACACCAAGGGCATTTTGCAAGACCTCCAAAAGTTGATGACCAAAGACTTCAGAATGGTTGAAACTGCACACCAATTGCTGCCCAATTGGTTGCTGAAATCTGGTACTCTGAACTTCAGCCTTTGGGATGCATGGTGGGTGTCAGATTTGGAACTGACCTTTCCTAAATCCAAGGAAAGCTTGGTGATTGATGAAATGGAATTCTTTGAGGTCTGGGCAATGAACTTTGCAAACATTCAGTCTTAAATCTTAGTAGAATAAATGGCTGATCAAGGAGTTTCGTTGAAAAGTAGTCTGAAATCAGAGATTGGACAAAGATCAGGAGGACCTGATGCAGGAAATGGATGGGTTGCTTCAGCAGATGTTTGCCAAGAAAAATACCCTGGAAACTGCAGAGAAGGATTTCATCACCTTGACAAGGCTTAGGAAATGGTAGTAGAATACTTTTTGTTTTTCTTCACACAATGGAAAAGTCATTGTGATTACATTCACAAGTTTCCAACATACAATACAGTCAAATGGTGTTGTCATAGGTAGCAAAGCTGCATCATAAAACATGACATGTTCATGGACTGCCTCATGCATATAGAACAAGGTAACACCCTGGTCACCTTTGGATTGTCCCACCCAATGCTCCAACAATTGGCCAGACATTGTGATGACAGTCCCAGGGTTATATTGGAGGGATTTGCCAATGTTGAGGTTCCTATATTCCCCAATTGTGACCAAGAGGTCAAACCATTGAGGGCAGCCATTTGTATCCAAGTGTATCAGGCTTGCATGATTGGCATTGATGGATGCAATTATAAACACAGATGGCCAGATAGCCAAGGCCTCCAGCACCTCCAGATCACCTTTGCCTTGGGCCCATTTATTCAACTTGATCAACACCTCCCAACCTGATTTGTACATCATTGGATGCATAATTGCCATGGCCCCTGTCAGAACTGCCATTTGTGATAACACCAATTGAAGCCATTCAAATCCTCCATTGTCACATTGGGACTTCTTTAAATGGAAGCCATCTTTGGATTTGGTGGTTGTTGACTGTCCTGGATGATTGAGGCACAATCTTGGCAAGCAGAATGCTGGCCTACATATTGGCCTTGTTGAAACCACCTGGATAATATGTTGATGGATCCTCACAGATCGGCATCATCTTGGAAATACTTGTTCTCCAGTTTTGACTGCTTTCCCCAGTTGCACTATGGGTCAAGGGACCCTGCAAGGCTGAATGTCATTCCCACATCAATTGGTGTGTTGAAAAGGGATGAGAAGGTGATATTTGTTGTTTTTCAAAGCTCTTATCTAATTTGGGGGACTGACCCCTCCAGGCAAGTACCAGAGTAAAATGTAACTAGACCAGTTAGTGATAACTGCAGGCTCAGAAAGCTCTCCCAACAGTGGCAATGGGTTTTGGTTGTCCTCTGATATTCCATCCATCTCTGAGAGTGGCATACAAGCAATTGCCTGGGAGCACTGAACATGCTTGGAGAGTCTGATGATATCAATAAGGTCTGCCCACCAACATGAGATGAATATTGGGCCATAGACATCAATCCATCATGGGCTCACCTGCCATAATTGAATTACATATGTCACTTTGCCTCAGACCCAGCCCACACCCCACACCCCCACAGGCCCTCCCACATATATTAGGCTATCTTCCCCACCCTGCTTTAGGCCCAATGGACAACCTTGGACTATACAACCCACCCAATCATGTGCTTGGCCACCAAGATCAGGCTATATATGCCAGCCTGCTGTGGGCCTGGTTGCCATTATCAGTCACCATAGGTTCAACCATCCATGGGTCCATCCACCAACATCAGAGTAGATACTCCACCTGACCATGTGTCTGGCTTGCAGCAACAGGCTAGATATCCTTGCCTCATCTC
>JBBPQO010000237.1:0-13429 GCA_038092535.1 Xerocomus subilludens | reverse complement strand
CATACGACGGTAAAGTCGTGATGCACACCATACCACGGCACGTCGTGGTCGCCTTGCAGCCGTACCCCGACACGCCCTAACCGTTTCGACGATGATGCCACCTAATTTCCTCGCCTGCCACAAGACGACACCGATGTCGTGACGCATGCCATACCACGGCACGTCATGATCGCCTTGCGGCTGTACTCCGACACGCCCTAACCGTTTTGACGACGACACGTCGTTATTCAAAATGGGTAAGCCCCCATCCACTCGCTCCCAATGCCTGGCCAACCCGCTCGTTTCCAATGTCCACCTAATTCCCTCCGCGTCACTCCCGTCATCCATACGCGGTGAGTGCTACACAAGCCCGCCTGCTTACTGCCTCGTTTACCCAAACGCACAGAGGCGTACGATGGCGACACATCGCCGTGTACCCACGCCCAACCAACACCCGCCTGTTCAGTGCGGACGTGACGACGACGTGTCACCGCCTGTCATGTTGGTCCAAACGCACGCAGCGGAGACTCAGGTTGAAGGTTTGTATGTGGGTGACTGAATGGGATTGATGCGACAACTCCATTGGACTTTCACCTAGAGCATTCCAACCCTGTTCTTTGTTGGTTCTTGCCTCTCATCCTACCACAACACGTTGGGAGGTATGCCGTCCCGCCGCCTAGTATGATACTCTAGACATGTGCTCACAACAACTATATCTCTCTCAGCGTGTTCTAGCTCACCTGACCATGGCGCTACTTGGAGATTATCATCAATGGCTACCCACTACAGGAAGAAGCAAGTTGCTTCTGCCAGTCTTCTCATATCCAGTGTAAGATCATCTGATCAAGGAAAAAATCGTACTTGTCCACCAGCATCTCCCGGCAGATCCCATGATAGCCTCCGAACCACACATTAGTCTGTTCGGCTACCGATGAATTGAAGAACCAGCCTTCACCATCTTCACCCAACAGTTCAGGAAATGCGGCAGGATTACAGTTCTCCTGACAAAATGTATCATTCTCACTGTGTTTAGACTTGAAATGAAAGACATCGATGGAGAGTCCAATGTTGGCAAAGAAAGAGTCGATTTTTACATGGCGCGCAAGGCCACAGTTGTTGTCGAAGATAATATGGTCTGGTTTCAGGCTCTCCACATGGAAGATGCGTTTGAGAAACTCCTGCAGTACAGTCAGCAGAATCACACAATAACTCAGTACATAAAAACTTACTGCAACACTTGAAATGGCTTCTGCTCCAAACATTGTGTCACGACCGAGGATAATACCACATGGTGCGACAGCAAGCTGTTCATTATGGGTCCAGGAGCGGGTAAACTTGGCTTGGACTTTCTTGTGTCGTTGTGCGCTTGAGTTTTGGGTGTTTGAGTTGCCAGGATCCACAGTATCTAAGTCTCTAACTTCACCATGACCATCAACCAAAAAAACCTCATCGTCATTGTTGAAAGTGGTGAGCTGCGCAAGAGCCCTCCCATGCAATGAATGGCTACCTTGGTGGATCGTACGGGCACGCTGGAGACGATCACGCAATTGGAAACGTGACTGGCCTCTTTCATGATGGACCCGTTCGATTTCCTGATGCTCAGGATCTTCACAGGTTAGTGTGCCTTTGACGGTGGCCTTATCACAGCCAACAATTGAACAGCAGCCTTCAAGCTGGCAATGTTGATTACAGAACCAGTTCTTCGTGCTGCTAAGTGGCACTTGGCACTTGTATTTGCCACAACGAGGACGACCAATACAGACACCGTCTGTGACAACCGCTGACGTCTTTCGATTGACTGAATGACCACGTGATGAACAGGACACTGATTGGGTGCGTGTGAAAGCACATACCTTGCCCATCGCTGTCGCGATACCATCGTGTACAGCGATTACAATAGTGTGTGATCTCTGGTTGGCCTTCGATACACATTCGTTGGTTGCGTGCCTGAATGGCAGTAGTGAAACGGTCATGCTGTAGACCTGTGTGTGGGACAACAAGGACCTCTTCACGAGTGGACACATCTTCGAGAAGGCAGTAGACGATAAAGGCATCCCACACATGCTCTGATGACAACATGAAGCCAATGAGCCAGGCAGGAGGGGGATCCTTGGACTGTGACAAGGATTGGTTGTATACACGGGCACAAGAAGTTGCTGATACCCTAGAATGAAACATATGCCGATGTCAAAGTTTAGTAACGTGGCAAAAGGAAAACAACGACATACCATGTATCCATCAATGTCAGCCACATCTCCACCACCTGCCGTTCTACAAATTGATGCTCGCCCACCTGAAGCACATCAGGGATACCACCATAGTAGATGCGGCGTCCATGATGAACTTTGTAATTGTGGTGATAGTTCGTCTGACAAGCTGGTGTGAAGAGAGGTGTTATTGCCACAAAGATAAACGACAACCATAAACAGACCATACCTTCACAACTAAGATGAACAGAATAAACTGGGAGAGCACCATGGGCAAGCGTGTATAGGACACCCTGCCGCTGCTCAGCGTGCATCATCCGCATCCTTTTGAGGGTCCGTGGGCAAGTCGGAGTTGCACAGGTTTGATTGGGGGGATAGAGCGCACGAGAGGCTAGTAGAGTGAAGCACAGAGGTCAGTGGACTGTACAGGTAGTTATCATGCAGACGCAGCACTTTTTTCGAACTCCGATGGTCTTACAGACCAATTTCCCGTACACGAAAAATTGGTCTGTAAGACCATTCCTCGCAAAATTCCACCACCAAAATACATTTCTGGCACGCCCTAACACTAGGGATACTTCAACAGCACAAACGAGCTGGGCAGATGGTCCAAAAGGAATGCTCTGGTGGTCCTTTTGGGGCCTTGGGCCACGTCCGCTGCTCGCGAGATGCTCTATCCCAGTCTTCGATGGAATGTTTTTGTAAGATTTCAGCTCCTACTGACCACGTCGGTTGCTCGTGAGATGTCTTCGCATTGTTCACTTTTGTTTTCCAGTTCTTCTTTTCTAATTGCTGTTTTTCGACAACGCCACGGGCCGACTGACAACGACAACGACAATTAGCCTGCCAATCACACACGGCTATGACGACACGACGCCCGACCAAGCCGTTGGTGTAGTCGACGACATCACGCACGCTCCGACACGACCGTCACCATCACACGTACCCCAGCACGGGCGACTAAGTAGATCACTAACGACGATTCTGACGCCGCCACTACACAGGCCCCAACATGACCGCCGTCACATACCCCCGACCCTTCTCTTTCGACGACGCCATCACACACGCCTCACCACCATTGCTCATCACTGCCCCCGATGACGACGACTCGGATGACGACCACGCCATCATGCACGCGCGCCATAACATGACTGCCGCCATTCACCTCTGTTTTCAGTTTTATTTTCTTCCAACTGCTGCCTCTCTTTCGACGACACCGCAACCACACGCCCCAACACCATCATTCATCACTGCGCCCGATGACGATGATTCGGATGACGACAACGCTGACACCATCATGCATGGGCGCTCCAACACGACCGCCACCATCACACGTCTGACCTAACGACAACTGCCCAACGGTGACAACGACACTGGCCCACGACACAATCACGCATGCCCCATGACGATGGGCCGACAGATTTGGCTTCACAATGGCCACGCCCTCATGCACGCCCCATGATGACGACCGACCTAGAGGATGACGATTTTTTATCATACTATCCCATGTACGTCTGAATTTCTTGATATTCAGACTGAGTAGATCAATGACGACAAATCCGCCTTTACGCACACCGCAGCACGACCACCACATCACGACCCCCAACCAAGAGGGGCAAACGAGTCGAGCGCTCGTGATTTAATATCGACGGTCTGGAACATCTTTGAGGTTAAACCCTAACCCTAAACCCGTGAGGCGCGGCTTCACACGCCACGAGCAGCTGATAAGCCTAGTTTGGACCTTTCGACTTACCAAGATTGTTCGGCCCGTACCTACTGGTAGGATAACTGGTTATCCACTTAGATAAGCTTCTTGTAAGTACTCGACCGACGTCTGAGGCTCCTTCGCATGTTCCCCTGGCTGCATTGAATTTGTGAACCTCAAGGCTTCCAAGACTTGATCAAGTCTAGGCTTTGATGATGGATTCCGACTACCAGATGGACCTCGATCATGCAGTAGGCGGTACCGTAGCAACGCGATGCACTCGAGGCGATTACATTCGAAACGCTCTTCATGTTCTTCGAACGGGCCGCATGTCGCTTCTCGACTGTATCTTGGATATTCTCAATACCTCAAAGCAAGACCTCATGGTTTATCAAAGGGCCTTTGTTGCCAATCGATCTGGGAAGCTCACCGAAATGCTAGATCTCATGTTTGAAAACGATCAGGGCCGTGCACATCTTTTGCGTTGGATGGAACCTCACGCGATCGAGATTGTGTCCAACGAGGTCTCCGACGAGATGGATGACGTCAAAACAATGCTTGGAGGGACCATCGCCTCGATCACTCCGGAGAATCTTCAAAGATGGGATGTCAACACGTTTATCGGATCCATGGTTGACGAGAAGGCTCCTGTTACTGGCCGCATACTCCACACCGCTGCACAAACAGATCGTGCCAAACAAAAGAACAAAATCAAGTCTTGTAGCACTGCATGCAAGCTCTACTATCTTATGGTGACTCCGTGATGTAATGTATTGATTTTTTAAAGGCATGTAATGTCATTATCACGCAGCTCTCCAAGGAGCGATCGCAGCTCACCATCTACTTCGCTGCGCCATTTACGTTGTTTCTCTGGAAAAACGGTGTATCACGTTAGACGATTGAAGCCCTGCACAAGTTTGGATTGTGCATGTCTTTCTCTTCCCTTGCGAAACTATTAAGCAATCTTGCTACGCAAACACTCCAGCACGCTGCTCAGATCGCCCGTGCCCTTATGTGCTACGACAATATCAACATCAGCACTCCAATTTTTGTCGGAAAATGAGCATCGGCACTTGCAAAAGTGCAGTCTGGAACATTTGCAGTTCTCTACGAGGTTCGAAATGGTGATCCAACTCACATGCGTTTATCGCCGATACTTTCACGAATGCAGCAAGCCTCCCACCTTCGACTCAAATGTGATATTCTACCGAGCCGAGATCAAATGAAGGCATTCCATAGTCAGCTTCGCATCCACATTGTCGACATGTTACTCGACTTTTGCAAACCATTCAGGAACTACGAACGAACCTCTGTTCTTCTGCACACCGAGCGACGCAAAATGCCTAAGGGTTACAAGACCAAGCAATATCCGCTACGCACCTCGACTGTCGACGAGAGCTCAATTTCTGGTAACATCGCTGTCATCAGTGATGTTTACCTCAACCAGTTGAAGATGATGCACGCACAATTGGCCGATTCTGCGATCCCGAATATTAACGATCAAGCCACTAATGCCCGCATACGTAGCGCGAAGGCTCTCCGAACCAAAGGCGTCAATCCATTTACCCGAATTCAAAACCTCCAGCTTGGCTTTGGTTTGTTCCACCTCTGCATGAATCTGATATGGGCGCTTTTACATGTTCATCGGGGCTCAATCCATCAGGTTGGAAGTCTCTCCTACTTCTTTGCTCTTCTCGACCGCACACGACTGGGTTGCGAACATCCGGACTATCACACTTTGTTGGCTACGCTATTTCAAATCCTGCGAGGCATTATCATCAACGCATGGAAAGTTGAATGCGGGCATGCCTCTCTTGCCGTGTTTGCTTTGTCGAATCCTTCACCAGATGAACTTCTCAAGATCGCTGACCAAATCTTTCTTAACGACACCAATACAGAAGAGCGCTGTGAACCAAAGACCACCTCAAATGCAGACGATGCCAACTATAACATTTGTCTCCTGACTCGCGACCTTTTGTATGTCCTAGAGCTTGTTCATGCCACATCCGAGGGGGACTTTGGGCGGATTGAAGATATCCCGGAAACCTCGCCTTGATCTTCCATGGTTCTGGTTCCAACAATTATTGCTTCGAAATTCTGCACTTTCTTTACAACCTGAAAAAGGTTTGGACACCCGAGTTTGCGTTGGCTTCATTCTGAGTGACAGCAGTACCTATCATGGCATAATTGTGCAGAGACATCATGCGAGGCAATATGCTAGTCAACTCGACTGGCATTGAAGGTCACTGCATGCCTATCGACCTCAACATTGAACACCTCATCAAATTTCTGAAAGTAAGAGTCTGATATTACTTCATTTACTACTTCTGGCTTACATCTGCAGCTGTTCTTTGCTGCGAAGGGAGTCTATGCCTCCTGGGATCATCTTGGTGACATCTCTGCCGCAGTTGACCTTCTGCAGAGTGTTCGAAAGCACGTCGGATGTTCTCTTGGCATTTCATATCAGGGAATCGGTCACCCCACTCCTGACGCATCAATGGCCATCAACAATATTGCGTACAAAGTTGGCGAGCTTGGGCTTCACGTCTTCAAGCCGAATAGACCCGAAGGTGATCGTGTCAAGCCTGTAGTTAGGGTTTAGGTGACACATTGGTACTTCATAGGCGGAAGCTGGAGTCTTCGACGTTAGCAACATTCAATGCGAAGGTTCGAGGGATGATGACAGGACAAGGGTTTGAAAATGAAGTGAACGTGACGACGACGCGTTTGATGTCATCATCATTGGATGCTTCTGGTGGTCGTGTGGTGGGAGCGGACGACGCGGGACAACGAAAACGACGCGTTTGACGTCATTGTCGTTGAACGTTGGGGTGCGTGCAAGGGCAACGACACGTCGTCGTCATGTGATGGTAATGCGCTGTCGTCATCGTCGTGGGTGCGTGTGGGCGCGTCGTGTGATGGTGATGCACTGTCGTCGTTGGGGGTGCGTGCGAGGGCGATGACACGCGCCATCGTCGTGTGGTGGTTGGGGAGATGATAAACATTCCGCCATTTTCGCTCAGACGTTCGTTCACATCGACCTACTGACTTTTTCCCACTGTCACAGTCGCGTTTCTGATCTGTTGTGAGGTACTTCCTGCGGACGGAAAGAGGAACCACATGGTTCCGATGTTCCAATGACTGCCCAGCGACTCCGCTAGCAGTCACGCTGGATCCACTGAAACAAAAGCACCCATGAGGGACATGTATGAACCTAGTAGAATGGATGTTAGTGTGAGTCAGAAGACAATACAAACATACTGATGGACGAGCTTGACCAGCGGCGAAAGAGAAACGCAAGTAGTATATCAAAACAACCAGTCATGGTCTAGCAATATTTAAACAGAAGAAAAAGACTCAGGTGTTTGTACAGTAGCAAAGGTGTATACGATAGGCGTCATTGTCATGCCAGACTCGGAGGTTTTGGGTCTCTTTGTAGTAGCTCGCATTGGTCCTGGGATTCGAGGCTTCGCTGCCTTCGCTCGACGTTCAAGTTGGAGATTATTGTCATGGTCGAACTTTCTGATGATCGTGAAAATTTGAGTGCCATATTCAGCTTCCCATTCGACAGATTTTTCAAGCAAAGCAGTGAGGTCGGACGGTGAGGTGATTTCTGTTGGATGCGTCTTGCTAAGGAGTTCGAGACCATCCTTGTCAAGCAGTCGTGTGATTGGCCAGATGCTTCGGTACGGGTCTTCAGCATGAGCTTTTTGCCGCCATGCATCGAGAATTTTGAAAAGTTGCTGTCGTTCGGACGTTGGACGAAGATGGTTGCGTTTGCGTTTTGCTGTTGTTCCATCATTGGCATCTGAGTTACCTGCGTATATGCTACCGTGAAAGAAAGTTTAAAGTTTGAAGCCGTCGTCGTGTCGATCACAACACCATTTACTTGTGTAATATAACGCTACAGGGATTGTCAGGGCTGTATCTCCGTAAAAATGGTTAGCCGTGACCTTCAGGAGACTTATCATTGAGATACTCTGCAAACAACTTGCGAAGGCATCTTGTAGACTGGGTAAATATGAGCGACGCATAGCTGGTGCGATCGTTCTTTGACGTTTTCTTTGCTGCTGTACCAGCATCGCGGTAGGGCCTATCAGGGTCACTTGTCAGCCTGTCTTGCTGTGAAACCGATCCCAGCTCGGCGGTAAGTGCCCAGGGCTCCAGCATCGTGAGATAAAGGCCGTGAAATCCTTGATCTCGAACTGCACGTCCAGCTCGTTGGGCTGCCTCAGCCATATTCTTACATATTCCATATTGTATGACGATGAGGACGCCTCTGATGTCAAGGCCCTAGTACAGCAACATCAACTTCTCGGAATGTATTATATAATATATAGTAACATGATCGTGGCTTACCGTCGACGCACCGGCAGTAGCATGAAGTATACGACAGGTGCCATTAGGTGACGAGAAGTCTTCAAATGTTTGCTGCAGATATTCTACCGACATGTCGCTGTGGTAATGCTTGACAATACCACGGCCTTGAGGGTTCGGTGGCAATCTTGCATCAAGATGCATCACCGCATCAGCTGCGTTCTGTTTAGAATCATGAAAGACGAGTGGTTTTGGAATGGACATGGGAGGGTGAAACGGGCCTGGTGGAAGCAAAATATCTAGGTTTGAAAGTTCCGAAGGTTGCCGATGATTGGATGTGTTGCATATGCCATATTTGCGCGATTGGTGGAAAGGTTGATCTCGAGACATTCTGCGCAACCTCTTTTAGGAAGGTCTGGTCACCCCAGGCTAGTTTCAAGACATGACCAACCTCCTGGTCAGCGTTAGTACAAGTTACTCTGCGAGTCATCGTTTTCCTATTTGGCCACTACATCTGAATGAGCTTTTCAGAGGCGACTCGGACCTTGCCAGTGCTGAGCGTGTCTCGAGAATAGGTCGTAAGGCAACAAAGAGAACAATGCTGTTGGAATCGTTTTCGACACATTTTTGACAGCTCGTCAACGAATCTTGGGTGCTTTCACTGCTTGGTTGGATGAATTTGCTCTCGTTCAACTTCCTGACGGTTTCTTGTCGCGTCTACTCCAACTGTATCAAAGTGTGTTGAGGATTATTTTGGAGCGGGCGTAGGCCATGTTTTGCGTCATCCACTTCAGCTGATCTTCCCGATCTGCGCTATTGACTACGCAGGATCTTTTTCACCTTGTCTTCCCTGCCCGTTTGGATTTTACGGGGTCGTACTTGAAGCTCAACCCTTACTTCAACATGCACTCTGGGGTAGGTTCTGACGCTCGACTCTGTCTGCTATTGCGTTACAAAGCTATTGACGTCTTCCATGCAGAATGACCTTGATACGCTCCGTAATACAAAGGTTCAGTTCGAGCTGTGACCTCTCATCGATCGTCATGTATTATTCGAGGCAAAGCTAACGGCTCCCGCCCCCACCAGGGGTATAAATCCCAGTGAAAACTGGGTATCCCAATTCCGGCTTGCGATGGAACCGACCAACCGATTCCGCACACTCAATATCGACAAAACTTATGCGGAGCTCTCGTCCAAATGGAGTTTTGCATCTGTCATACATGCGATTCGGCAATAAAGACACGTTCACTGCCGACGTCGTCTTGATTCGCGCCCTCGTTCCCCATCGGAACCTCGCACAAGTCTTCCGAAAACTTTCACCGCAACTGGAACTTCCATTTAAAATCTCTTTCTCTCTCTCCGTTCTCGTTCTCATTCCATAACAAGCTTGACATCTGAATCGCTCTTTACCATCTTCACCTGTCACAGACTCCAGCCTAATTCGATCTTCTCGTTCTCTTTTACACTGTCGACCGTGTTTCATGGCACTTTCCGTTCTGGTATGCACTCCATGACGCTTTCGATTCAACACTCACGACCTTTCCCACCTACCGTTATCAGACTCATCGGTATCTTCCTTGCTTGGTCTCACGCTTTCCGTCTTCACTTGTGTTCGACTTTGGTCTCGTACGTCTGAATAGTTAACCAAACAAACAAAAGGTAACCTTTCGCCTTCGAACACTTGCCCCAGCCATCCACAGATTGACCCACTTTGAACATGATGCGCTCTTACTGAAACACCCAAAAGCGTTACATAGCTGGATAGTTGCTTTGGTAGCCAAATTTGAGGGAAGAACACCCGAAGGAGGAGTTCGCCGATACGCTCCCAAGGAGTCCTGGGTGTGTGATAATTGGAGGGACGATGTCCAGGTCCACCCGACGACACTACGGGAAAACTATTGGAAAAGTTCCATGATCGCTGGGAATCGATCTAACGGAGGCAAGGAACATGGGCGCGATGAGTCAACTTTTGCACGTCGTCTTTGGATTTTGTTTTTCTGTTGAACACTGGAGACCTCTTCTGGAGGATTCCCACATCTTGCCAGCGCAAAGCACGACAGGCATGCTCTAGACATCGCTCAACTGTTAGTGGTTTGTGAGTACTACGTT
Source organism: Xerocomus subilludens (assembly GCA_038092535.1). Lineage (NCBI taxonomy): Eukaryota > Fungi > Basidiomycota > Agaricomycetes > Boletales > Boletaceae > Xerocomus > Xerocomus subilludens. Next base: position 3,112 of record JBBPQO010000237.1, on the reverse strand, counting down.
TTAGCTCGCGGTGCAGGACCCCCTCACTGATGTCCATCGACTGGTAAGCCCGTTAATTGTTGTCACGCCAAAGATTTACCTTTTCAAGTTATGGAAGCAGCCAGAAGTGCGGCGGGCGATTTGCAGTCTTTCTCGTAAAGAAGAAGGGGAAGGAATCGACTGTCAAGATCCACGAAATGGATGGTGACAATGCACGGTCGTGTGCACTTCACAATTTCCATGTGGATGCAACCGTGCGTTCTTTCAGTCTACTCCGAGCCCATAAAGTATCGACCCGACGCGCCTGTTGACAGAAAGTACGTCCGGTTTTCTAATTAATGGGTCTTAGCTTGTTTCGTCGGCCTTCGAAGTGCAACCTGTGTAGCGAAGACGACTCCCTGACGTGCTCCGATCCGCAAGGTCGACAGGGAGCCTATGAAGTTGTTCACATACGCAGAACAAGCCGTAGCGTAATTAGCCTAGGGGCCGGGCGGCCCCTAAGAGCTGGTATCCTACGTAAGCTGAGGCGCGAGGCGGCGCAGGATGAGGTCTGCGCGTAAGCGAAGCGAGGCGACGTGCATCAGGAGGAGCACTTTCTGGCGTTACCGCTTGATGCTCTTTCGTAGGCCTGTCCTCTAATCAGAGCTCTCAAAAGCTGATAGAAAAGGCAATTACTGTAAGGATCCTACAAAAAAGTTTTTTGCTGCAAACTGGTAGCAACTGGTAACTCAGGCTCCTTCCCGCCACTGCTGGAGAGGTCGAGGCGATCTGCTACGCACACGGAGTGTTCCGATATAATTCAAACCCAGCGTAACCTTATTCCTCGACCTCTCCAGCAGCAGAGGTCGAGGAATAAGGGAATAAGGTTACACTGGGTTTGAATTAGATTGGGTTTGAATTAGATCGGAACACTCCGTGTGCGTAGCAGGCTGCAACAAGAGGTTATGTAATACACGTTTTAACCACAAACTCTTGGTTATGCTTGCATCAGATTTAATTGGCGTCGACATGTCTGAAGTACCTACCTTCGAATACTTGAACCGCGTCAAAGACGAGATCAACAGTTATCTCGTCGACGAGGGGATGACGCTGGCCACAGAGGACAGGGAATACCTCAAAGTAAGCTGAATTTCTGGGCTTCTTCATCGTGCTAACTGTCCCAATCAGGCAGTGCGTAATTACCTCACGAGGACGGCCATCTCTAGCGGTGGCAGGGATCTCAATAATTTTACCTGGCCGCATACTCCCAATGCAGCTCAGAAGGGACATGAGTGGCTAGAGGAGAAGAAAAAGGCGCTGAAAAATGGTGAGTATTCATTCACATTGCGCATTGTGTTATGATGACCATAAGAACTTGATTCCCCAGCCAACCCCCAGCCACTCCAGCCAGGGACGTCATCTGAGATCCAAAGTGTCCCATCACAGGTGTGCCCGCATGCAAAATAACCAGGTTTATTCACACTAGCCCTGGTGTCTCTTTGCATGTGTAGGGTTCAGTATTAGGAAAGCGTCGTGTGGCTGGACCACCTGAGGGGTCCCAGCAGGGTCGAGCGAAAAGGTCATATCCGCTGTTGGATTACCACATACGCCATTTGCTCGGGTCGCTAGAGGGCCAACCCAAGTCCATGGAGCTCAAAGAGGTGATGTTTTTGTTGAATGAGGCCATGCGTTTGACAAGTTTTGGGGGTCATCCAAGAGTCATCCGCCACCATCTTGGCCGTGTCAAAGATTTGGTTGGTCAAGAGGATGATGTATGGGAGGGGATAATGATAATAACGGATTGCCTTAATTACCTAGATGATATGTACCCATAGCATGACGGCACATTATATTCGTACCTTTGTCCAGGCCTAGACTCGCGTCACGGGTATCAGAAGATGATAAGGCTCGGACTGGAGTACGAGAGGACTAGGAATGTGGTAAGTGTGTATAACACTGCGTACATAAAACGAACATATGCTGAATCACGACTCGCCACCCATATCTGGAAATATGGGGTCCTGAGCCCCATCTACCAACGCTAGAGTTTCTACTGACTTGATACCACCCGAGTAGTATGTACCTTCACCGCACACGAATCGCCTAATTCCGAAGACGCGTGCATAATGCATAAATTGATCTGAAGTTGAAGGTTAGAAGTACTGGCTGCTCCCGGAACCACAGCTGTCGATCTGGGCTGTCGCAGCACGGGACTTCCAGTGTGAGTCAGGTGGCAATGCTGGCGGCTGGCTTTTCGTCCGCCATCTCGCTTGCCAGCGAGCTGGGTCCCTCAAATCGAACACCTCACCCGCTCCTTGTTTTTGCACCCACCCACCATCAATTCTTTCTCTTTCCTGTTTGAGTATTCTTTGATATTCCTTCCTCCAGCGTGACGTCAGATGAGCGCACGTTCCGCCCGGTTCATCGTCAAGCCGGCGTCTGACAAAGGCGCGCCATCCAGAGTTTGACGGAGTGCGCGCAGTGCTTCGTTGATTCCTGGACACGCGTCCATCGACCAAGCCATCAGTTTCTCCATGAACTCCTTCAACATCGGCAGGGAGTTTTTATGTCTCCATCCTCGGAACTGAACTTGTGCTTCAGGGAACTCATGACGTCGTCCACTTCAGCTGAATTTTCAGGATTACCCTTCCATTTCTGGTCGACCTTGTTGCACTGCCATCGTCCACGGTGCATGTCGCCATCACTGCAACAACCGCCGAGTAAGGTACGAGCCGCCCCAAAATTAAGCTTTGTCAATCACATCATCCCATAGGTCTTTATTTAAACGTCGCTCGTACTCCCTCAATTGTCCCTTTGCTAAGATTTTGGTGAAAACCCTTGTAAGTCAAAAGCACCGCGAGCGAATGCGTATGGAAACATGGGATACCCATAAGGGTCTTCTCCCGCAAGGTCATCCGAGTCAGAGGTGTCGACGGCCTGTTGTTCCGAGTCACGACTGCTGACAGCATTCGAGAAATGGTCCTCAAGCCAACTCTCAGCCTCGTTTCACACGTCCCATAGAACATCTCTTGTTCTTTGATTTGAGGTGGATTTCCTTCGCTGTTTCATTCAGCTCCTTGAGGACTCTAAGAAGCTTGGAGGGTGATGACAGTCGAGACTTTCTGCTAGACTTTGGAGATTCAGGTAACTGTGG
>JBBPQO010000236.1:0-13458 GCA_038092535.1 Xerocomus subilludens | reverse complement strand
GGCAAAGCAAGGCTTCATTTCAATACAGTCTGACGATGAACTCAACATGTTCATAAGAAGAATGCAACCTTTCATCATTGCCCTGCATCTCACAAATGGCAAACCATCAACTTGCCCACCAAAGGACCCTCTTGTTTATTTTGAAGATGCAAGCATTGACAATGATGGTGGTTCTGCTTGGGTTAGTAACAGTAATTCTAAGGGTGTAAGTAGTAATTATTATGTCTTGTTCAAATGCTGAACTGCTTGCAGGAGCAGATCACCACAAAGAATTGATTAGGCAACTTCAAGAGCAGTGGAAGTGCAAAATTCATTCAAAGGGACCTGAGAGTCCATCATACTATTACAGCCAAGTGGGGGCCAGATATGTTACCCACTAACTGCCAGTAGCCTTTTGTTTTGGGTGGTACAGATCATAAGTTACTTTGTTTTTTTTTATCATTGTACTAACAATATATTACCAGTTGGAAGGATGAGTGAGAATTGATGAAAAACCCCTTGGCCTGGCAGATGGTAATCCAAAGGTGTACAATTGTGGCCAGCTGCCACAACAGTATTTTCCTGGGTATCCTGGAGGATATAGAGATTACCCCTCACCTCCAGTGGTCCAGATATATTCCCCTGGTGCTGGATGTCATGGTGGTGCAGGTGGGCAATATCAGTGCCATCATGGCAGTGATCAGCAGCATGCTGTGAGTTCATTTGCATTCACCCTTGCCTCACAATCAGGCTGCTCAGCCAAAACTGACACAACATCTCACTGCATCAGGTAAAGATCACTGCAGCTCTCACACTCCCCTCATCTCCATTCCTGAGATCACCAGCTGGTTTGCATACCTTGACCAAGATGAAGAACAGAGTTGCAACAGAGTTGTCTTAACCTTTTCAAGGCAAAGGGGTTCATTTGGCTGTCCCATCTCTTGGACAGATACATTATGCTCTCTGATCTCGAAAAATGGCTTGGAATTGACATAGGTACTGCAATCACCATTTTTCAAAATGCTAATGAAGACCTGGAGGCAATAAAGGTGGGAGATTGGGTTTTTCCTATCAATACTTAGTTATATGATGAGTTGTTTAGATTTCACACATGCTATGTTCAATATACTATGATTCACCACATTACTTACCATAGTTGGAGTGAAAGATGCTGAGTACAATATGCTCTAGAATCCTGGAATTTTGAGTTTTCAGAAGCTTATTTTTTCTGCACCAGTCAATCCAGGAATGATTCTATCGACTTTTCCAAGTTGATTGGCATTATCTCTATAGAATTCCGGCCATGCATCATGGTGCTACAGCTGGCTGAAGATTCATGGCATTTTTATGCAATTTTACCATGGGATCAAGTTACCTGAAAAAGACAGTAATAATTTGGCAATATGGCACTGATGGCATGGCAGCTCCTAGATGGAGTTTCAAAAGAACATGCCTCCTCAGAGACCTTGCACTTGACATTCTGCATGTCCTTGAGCCTGCAATGGATCTTCTTCAATGGTCAATAGTGATCCAAGATCTCAACAGGCCAGGAGGAAGTTACCAGCCAGCATTGGTGATAGTACCCCATCAACTACCACCTGAGGCAGGCATGGTGCACAAGGCATAAGGCATGGGAAGAGGAAAACTTCAGGAAGTGCCTGGAGCAGCCCCTGCTATGTCATCCAAACATAAGGCCTCTGAACATCATCTGGGATGAATTCCATGTTCAGGAACTGGTTTCTTGGCTTGTAACCCCCCCTGCTGATAGGCATATCTTGTATCATAATTGCAATCACTCTGAATTTGTTCACCCCAGTGGCCCTCTGGAAGGCATAAAAAGGATATATACACTATGATCGCCAGGCATATCTTTGATGGCAAAGATTCAAAGTATGTGAATAATCCTAATAGGTACACAATTTCTATAAGTAACAGATTAACTGCATAAGTTGTCTTTCTTCTAGCCTCATCCTGCTAATTGGTGTTTTGGTGGAATGAAACATGATTATTGAAAGTGGTGTGGATGCCTCAAGCAAACTGGTGCAGGTGTTAGTCCAGGTGATTAAAATCTGATTCTGTTGAGTAAGTTAACACTTTGGTTATATGCACAAACTACAGTATGACTCATATGATGTGGCAGGTTAGGTTCATGCTGAATTCCTGTACTATAAGAAACTTGATCAGATCTGGCATGGGATCCCAGGATTCAATAGTGACCTTGTATCATTGGACCCTGGTGTCAATCATGTGCAAAGTTTGTTGTTGCTTGTACAGGTGACACAGAAGAATACTGTGGTCCAAGATAAGGAACAGGAAGACAATGAACAATTCAATTTGATAGATAAGGGAGCTTCATGGAGTTGATCAATAAGATGGGCCAGCTGCTGTTGCGAATGATAATATGTGTGTAGATGACAGTAACTGGTGTTTGGATGGGCACACAAATCAAGATGTTTATAGTGACCAGCTGGGGGAAGTGGAAGAATGTCCTGCATTATTATCTACTAGATTGCATGACAACCAGGTGAATCACAATTGCACATGATGCTTTTGTGATGTCAATAAGGATCTAGGTGATGCTGGCCAGCACTTCAGCTCATGCCTTCACTTCTCACAGTGGTATATCACCATCAGAGGCAACTGCCAAGCACACTGGAAAGGCAAAAGCACCTTCCTTAGATGGCTGCTTTACTCATTAACCATGGCCTTACTTGCATCCTCCACAGTCAGTCCAGTTGTTCTACAGCCTTTCCTCTCCTTCTACCACACTCAAATTCAGGACCTCTCTCATAAAGAAAAAGACTTCTACTCTGCATGGATCAAAAATGAGCTACATGAAAGGCTTAGTGATTTCACCTATGAATCTGAAAGCTGCATAGAGGAGGCAGAGGATCATCACACCTGTTGTTATGTTGCATGGCTGAACTTTGCTGTCTTTGACAAGGAGCTCAATATCAGCATGAAAAAATCAACACTGAGCATACAAACACTGATCTCATCTACTGCTGTGACCCTGATATCAAGCAAAAGGATATCAAGCTAAAGCATGCCAAGAAGAATGTCATTGCATGATAGGTGGAAATGCTCCAACTGCAGATCAAGCTAGAAGAAATGCAGTGCAAGGACTGAAACTTGTTGGAATGAGCAGGGCTTCTGGGTTTGTGCTTGCTTTGACATCAACCTCTCTTCTTTGTTTTTTCATGCTATATTTTGTTGTTGTAAGGTATTTCTAGGTGTGTAAACAGATGCACTTGTCAGATTCTAAATCTTGACCTAGACACATATTTTGATGAAGAAAGTAAATATGCATTCTTTGCCAGAGATTGGGGTGTGAGAGAGTGGCAGGGACAATCTGTTCTCTTGACCCATGTAGGACAACAGGAAGTGTTTTTCTGAAATCACCACCAAATAGAATAGTTATACCTTCAAATGAGTGATTTCAGGAAGTTATAAAGAGTGTGGTCTACAGTCTCCACAATTAGATGATTTTGAGAGGCTGCTTCATCCCAGATGATCAGAGAGGTCTCTTCAAAGAGCTGATGAATGGCATCATCCTTCTTAATGTTACATGTGCTCTGCTTGTGGTAGGGAATGGAAATCTTGAAGCATGAATGGGCAGTGTGACCACCAGGAAGGAGCAGAGCTGCAAGACCAGTAGAGGCAACACAGAGAATAATCTTGTCCCTTGCACAAAACCAGCAGCAATGAGTTTTTCTAGATAGGTCTTTTTACATCCACCACCACTATAAAGAATGAATGAAGATCCATTGGAATTGAGAACACTATCCATGATAGCATCATAGAGAGCAATCTACTGAGGATTGAGAGTGGGAAGACCTCTGTCAACCTGTTCTTACTCTTCCCCTCTATCATAGCTTCTTTGCTCAAAGATGAGTCAATTCCCTCTATAGCAGTGAAGAGATCAAAAACACCCTAGAGTTCAAGAAATGATTCCTAATATGAAGCTACTGCAGGGTATAGTGAGAAGGGTACAAGATGCTTGACCCTAAAGGGAACACAGAGAGGAACCAAGAAAAAAAGGTAAGTTCACCCTTAGAAGCTTTGGGGAGCTTGGATATCAATATCCATGACTCTCCAGATAATCCTAGACAAAAGCCCGTGGCAGGTTGTTGGAATGTGGTGAATGTAGTGAAGGGTTTGACATAACCCAAGGAAAAGCAAAGGCAAGGACAATGAAAGCATAAGAGGAATGAACAGAGAAGACAGCAGGTGGATCAGAGAATGATCCAAACTGAAGTGAGATGATATTCAAGTATGTAGGTACACTTTTTATAGTCTGGGCATACCCTGGACTTGAGACAAATACCAATTACAATATTCAAAGTGTCAAGACAATTGAAAACCATTGAATGACACTTACAGGAGTGAGACAAACATAAACAAAGGATGGACTTGTAGTCAGAGCTTATCCAATAGAAGAAAGACTTGCCAGTGATGATTTCCAGTTATGCTATGCAAATGTGGACATGTGGGTTATGAGTGGGTTCAACCTAGGGTTATCACAAATGACTAAAGAGGTGAAAACATAGGAAGGATGATTAGGATAGGTGCAGGGATGGTCAATGATATGAGTGCAGGAGAATATATGCTCCTACATTCACAGGGGTCTTTGCTGCTGACTGTTCCCAGTTAGTCACATGACCATGAACATTAGAAACACATGAAATGCATAAGGCATGGGGGAATCAACAAAGTCCACCTTACATCAGCAGATCTTGCTTGGTTAAAAGTGCAGGTCTCACTTTTCTTCTCATCACTTTTCTTTCTTCCTTTTGCCCACCATGTCTGAGCTCAACTTTGACACTCTCCTTGGAACTGTGGCCACCATCTGCTTCCAGATCCAAGGGAGATGGCCCAGGTCATGCAAGCAGCCTTCAAGGTGGCAGTGGCAGAGGTAAATTGCTGCCCTGATGACAAGGAAAAGCTAGAGGGGGAGAAGCAGGATTGGACAGCCCAGTGGCCAGCAAAGCGGGTAAGTGACAGCTTCTGGAATACTAGGCAGGTATTGATGATTTACAGGCTGCATTGCTCAAGGCCATCGCTAACACCAAGGCAGTTGGCAAGTGGCCTCAAGCTGCCAAGGAGCTGTTTGCAGCAGCCATCACTGTATAGAAGATGTGGATGCAGTGGAGTGCTAAGCTTGCCACCCCAGATGCAATGGCAACCATTGTGGCATTGGATTCAAAGCCACAAAGAGTTCACAGGTTCAGCAGGGACATTTGAAGATGGATGATGAGATGAGCAGAGGTGAAGGAGAGGTGGCAAAGGGAGTGTTGAGGATGCCAACAGCAGTGGTTGGACCATTAGTGAGTGCAAGTGTGTGAGCATGCCCACAAAATGCAAGGTGAGTAACCTTGGGTTTGGTCACAGATATACCTGACTGACAAACCCATCAAAGCATGATGAGGTGGAGAAGGCTGCACTGCCCAGGTGAGAAACCACACATGCAGATTCATGTGAGCAGTGAACAGAGCACTGGTTGCTGTGCATTGGGCCTCTGGTTGGTGCATATGGTGCATGCAAAGCTGCTCAGCAGCATTGCAACAAGTCACACACCAAGTGGCTGGTGGTGGCAAAGGTGGAGGTGGCCATGTGGAAGCAGCCAGGTAAGTACCAGCTTTACATGAATTTATGGGTTATCTAACAGGTTTCAGAGTACAAGAAGGTGAAGGGGAAACATACTGCATCCCCCCTCCAGCTGTCTCTGATGACAAAGAGGAGGCACCCAAGCAGGGCAAAGGAAAGGGAAAGGCAGGGCTGTCTAGTAGTGCTTGCAGAAAAAGGCATGCATGATTCAAGTGCAGCTCCTGCAGCTGAAGTGGGAGATCAAGATGCTTGTATGGGGTGTCAATGACCTAGAGTAGTGCATATAATATCCTTTGTTGATACCCATCCACAAGTGTAAACCAGATTCACATAACCAGCAAATGCAACCAGGTTGCTGGTATCTGGTACAAACAAATGGGGGGAATGGGTAAGATAAGATGTTGATAAGAAACCATGAGAGAGATAGCTTCAGGACTCTTTGTGATTGTTTTTCTTTCTACTTCTTTTCATGGTGTTGAAACCCTAAAATGCATGAATTGAAATGCAGAAATGTGAAAATAGTGTGCAGTGCCCATTGCATGACAGAAAGCAAATATGAGTATGAATGATGTAGGGAACCTAATAGATAGGCAGAAAAGAGGACATTTTTCTTTTTGTGATTTTGTGAATTATTTGAAGGAGAGGATAGGGCATTATTGAGTGGATATAGTATTATTTTCTGCAGTTTTGTTGTTTTTTTCTAAATATTTGATGGGTTTCTGTTTTTGATGAGAAATACAGTCTCTGGATGAAAGTTGGGGTAAAATGGAGAGTTGCTGGTCTAATCCCAGGATGAAACTGAGCACTGGTCAAAACCTGGAATAAAACTGAGATAAAGTGGATTTGGGTATAGTGGTGTTGATGAGAGTGTTACTTGTCCTGGTTGGCAAGACCAGATGGTTCCTCAATATCCTCAAGCAAGTTGTCTTCTCTCCCTGCCAGATTATCCAGCTTTTCTTATCTAAGCTGGTGAGGTCTGTAACAGAGAGTGAAATGCATGAAGGTGGATGATAAGTAATAATGCAAAAAGCTGCATATTGCAAATGTGAAACAGATTCATCCAACTCAGCCAATAAATAGGATCTGCTGGTCATTTGACAAAGAACCACCATTGGTCCCATATACCTTGGTTTTGCCTTGTGGTTGAGTTCTTTTTCAATGCATGAGTTGTAAACAAGTCCAAGAGTACCAGGGCAGAAATCATAGTTGATTATGCAGTTTTTGAAAGAATCCTTGAAGTGTTTGATGGATTCATAATGTGCAGTGAGCACTTCGAGGCAGATTTCATCTAAGTCTGATTGGTGCTTTTGCAGTTGTTGAGCATGCCAAGTTCTAAGTGCAGTAGAGGAAAGTGGATTAGTATCAGGGAGTGGTAGAAGAAACATTTCCTTTGATATGTTAAAGGGAAATAGTGGTTCTATGCCATGAGCCATAAAATAAAGTGATAACCCAATGGATTTGATAATGGTGACTCCTTCAGCCCAAAACATGGAATGCATAGTGAGATGCCAATGTGCTTCCCCCCCAGGGGAACTTTTGATGATGGCCTCCCAGACATCATAGTGACAATGCTCTAAAATGCCATTAGCCTGAGAGTTATAGGAGAAAATGTGAATATGGCAGATATGATAATGCAAAGCCAAAAGTTTGACTGCCTGAATAAAGCTGGGTGCATTGTCAGTAATGATTTCACAGAGAGGTCCCCACTGGCAGAGGATATCCTCAAAAATGAGAGACACTAGGGCCAATGTGTTTTCCAAGCATAACATATGAAATTCCAGGTATGTGGACATCACACAATGCACTTGCATGATGTAGCAGAATCCACCAGAATGTGGCATCAGCATCGTGTCAATATGCACCTTATAGAACAGGCCAATGATCATTGGAATGGTTGGCAGAATATGCAGTCATTGGGTTTGGCAAATTTGACACTTGTGGCAGGTATGGATATACCACTTGACATCTTCTGTCAGCAGGGGCCATCAAAAGTGCAATAGGAGGTGGGTTTGGATAGTGTAGGCACCTTGGTTCACTAGGTCATCATGGGCCTGCTTAATGAGTCCAAACCAACAATCCTCTGCAATAACCAGTTGGTGACAACCCTGAGGTTCACAATGCCAAAGGTTGCTGTTCAAAACAAAGAAACATATGGTGGAAGCAATGAAGGATTCAAAAGCTTGATCGGATAAGCCTTCTGGGCATAGGTGGGTTTCAAGAAATGTGTGGATCTGTTGGAGTTTAGCATTGCAAGTAATCACTTTAGATGAATGAGGGATTGGGGATGTGGTGGGTGCTTCATTTTGCATGCACATTACCAGCATATACAAGTCCAGGTTGTTGCTGTGGATTGGCTCCCAAGGGTATATACTAGCAGCTGAAATGTAAGTTGTGATTATGATGAAAAAATGAGAATAACAATGTGGGCAGGTAAGAAAAACACAACAGAAGTGAGAAACCAAATCCAATGATGAAAGCAGATAATTGCTGTCATAGATTGGATCAGGTGGAGTATACAAATGACTGTTAAGTAACTCCATCACAAAGGTGTAGGACCAGTCAAGCCACTCGTTGATGTCATTGGCCTCAGAGAGATCTGATTCAGAAGAGGAGTGACAAGATAGTCCATCAGCACCTATATGATGATCCACAGGAACATAAACCAAGCAGAAATAAAAGCAAAGAATACCCACAATCCAACAATTAATCATGGCATTTGATTGTAGATCCACATCATTTTTGATAATATCCTTTATGTACTTTGCATCCATTTCTACAGTGAAGTTAGGAATATTGAAAATGAAAATGTGTACTGCACAAAGTGCATGAAATAATCCATATAACTCCAGCTTTGCTTCAGAGTATCAACTTTTGACCTCAGTTAGTGAAATAGACCTGAAATGGTTAGGGTATCACCTGCCATTATCTTCTTCCTGTGAGAGGACGAATCTGACAGTGATATAGGATATATTGACCACTAGGATCACTTCTTGACTACAAATGTAGTCAAGACTGTGCAGGGCAGGTGATTTGAGAATAGCGTCCTTAAGATGCTGCATTGCTTCTTGCTGGGGTTCCCCCCATGTGAAGGCAACACCTTGGCAGATTAGATCGACAAGACGACATGCCATTTGTGTGTAATTGTGGTTAAAAATGCAGAGAACACTGCATGTACCCAGAAACCTGCAGACCTGGCTGAGAGTAGTGCATTTAGGCCAGTCCTAGATTTTCTGCACCTTGGTGTCTTGAGGTATTCACCCTTCGAAGGTACATTTGTATCCAATGATGACAGCATTGGGTGTGGCAAGGACAAATATTTTGGCAGAAACAATGACAAGATGATCCCAAATAAACCTTCAGATCCCTGGATCTTCAGGTATAGTTTCATAGGATCCATCTTTATATTGATAGTGGATGATACTGGATTTGATGGATAAGTCATTGATAAAAGGCATGGTGTGGTCTGGTATCTCATCTTGAAGGATGAAGGGCATATCAGCTTGGTAGATTTGAACTGCATTTGTGTATCCCATAGGGACAGTGGTTAAGTGGTGAGGACCTAAGAAAGTATGTCATGTCACAAGAATCATTGTGAAGCAGATGCTGGTCATATCCAGCGAATAAGTCCATTATACCATAAACTAAATATTCTATGAAGGATTCCATGAAATACTTGACAAAGGGAGGTACAGATGTGTCATGGATTGTAACTGCATTTAAGGGTTGTAAGTCATGAACTATGCAGAAAGTTTTACCATCTTGTTTGAGGACACAGAACCAGCTTGACTGATAAGCCACTGTAGAGGGTTCATAGACTCCTGACACAATGTGGTCCTTGATAATTTGGATCACATCTTTTTGGAGGGAAGGTGGTATTGGAATATTGCAAAGTACCCACAGCATATGGGGTACTGTTGGGATTTTGATGGACAGAAAATAGCATTCATTGGGATGCCCTTGTTCAGTAGGAACCCATGTGAACACTGTTTTGTGAGCAAGGACTAACCACTGAATGAGTTTCAGTTCTTCTGGCCAAAGCAACTTGGCAGGATTGAGATCTAGGTTATCCACATATTCTTGTATAAAGAGGATTCCTGGAATAAAATCTAGAGAGTTAGTGGGTAAAGGAGGTAGATCCTCTAAGGGATTGTCTGGTAGATGCTGGACAATATGAAAGTCTTCTGTAACAGGAGCAGGTATTGAGCAAATCTTTTTAGTGACAGGTTTATATGTGAATGCATAAAGGGAACAGTTGAAATGATAAACAGACCACAGGGCAGCAAGGTTAAAATCAGTTAAAACAGATTGAAGGGACAAAAGAAACACATAATTAGAAGGAGGCAAAGAAGAAGCAATTTGAACTGAAAGTGTAGAAGTGGATTCCATAGGTTTAATAACATTATCCATGTCAGAAGCCAAATGGGTAATATGGAAAAGACAAGCAGCCACAAGATACTGCAAGAAAGGATACTTGTCCAAGAACACATCCATACTTGGGAATTCTACAGAATCTCCCCACTGTGAAGGCAGATCATCGAGACCTAAAAACCCAGTTCAACTATGCTCTGGTGGTTAGTACAAGTCATGCCCTTGTGGTAATGCAGACATCCATCTGTCCAAGGATGGGTTGGCAGGTGGAATTCCTTTCCACTGTTTGGGTCTTGTAGGATAATGGTTTGCATGTCATCCAGGTAATCTTTAGGAGCCACAGACATAAGGTAGTAAAATGGTCAACCTAAGAGTAGGTCAAAGTTGGCATAATCCACCACTTGTATCTGCAATATGATTTCCCCAATTCCAAACAACAGGGATAGATTCTCAACCACTCCTAGAGTCAAATAAATCCTAGTGTTAGCCAATGTCATGTGCATAAGATGATCTGAGCAAATTGGGTTTCCTAATTGCTGCCAAACCCACTTTGGGATAGCAATGATTTCCAATCTGGAATCCAAATCACATGTGAGCATGTGCTCAGTTCCTACCACCTTATCATCTATGCATCAAAGGAGAAGGCTGTAATATGCCACAACAGTCCCATCATCAGAATGTAAAATAGCATTGCCATATTTGCAATCTACTTTACCTGGGTCATGAGTGAATAATTTGTTCACCTGTACAACATGAGTCTGTGGTGAGGAAGGAGATGCAGTAATGTGTTTGGTAGTAGTTGCATCATGAAACTGTTTCCTGAAGTCAGGTGCAATGGCAAACAGATCCTTGATGGTGATGGATATAGCCATTGCTAAAATTTGGTCTAGAATGTACTTGGGGGCCATATTGTCTTCAAGTGAAAATGAGTACCTGTATTGCCTAGGGGCAAAAATTGGTGGATTAGTAATAGGAATGTGGGGAGGAACTTGGTTAGCCAGTGGAAAGGCAGGTGCATTTCCAGGTTTGATAGTAGGTTTCTCCATAATGCATGAGGTTAGAGGGGGTGTTGGAGGTCAAAGAGGCATGGATACTGGGGTCATCCATGATTGCTGTACCTCTGGTGAGATCAGTTCTTGTTCTTCTGAGACTGACACTGTGCACAGGTTCAGTTTGGAAGTTCCGAATTTGGCTTAGGGTTTGGCAGTGACAGTAACTCCATCAAATTGAACACACTGCCCCTTTGGACTCTTCTGGCCATCTTTAGCTTTCTTTGCAGCTTGGAAGGATGTCCAAGCCTGCACTATAAACAGCTGAAAATCTGGGTCTGCAATATTAGGTGAATCAGGTACTTCCACTTCTGAGATAGATGCTGCAAAAAATAGGGGCTCAAAGTTGATGACTGCCTCCACTTCCACTGCATTGGCAATAGACCAGATACCCAATTTCAGATGTGGGGCTAATGGAGCATTAGTAGAAGTAGCAACTGAACTTGACCTTTCCACCATGATGTGGTCAAGACAATCCTTGATGCAACATACTCCCAGGATGTGAGGAATGTGAGAGCTGTTGGGTAAGTACAGGTGTTGATCAGTCCCATGGATAATTCTCCCTATATGAGGGTATTCTGCAACATGTTGGCAACTGTTGATAAGGTGACCAAAGATTGCACAAAATGTGCAAACTCCATTCTGGCAACCAGTTGTAAACTCTTGCTTGATGGGTGCAGAACCAGGTGAGGCTGCTGCAGGCTGTATGGTGGGTTGTTGTGGAGGGCAGTATTATGAATGCAAATCTGGTGACATGACTGTGGATCTGGTAGTATACATGATATGGAGCATGGGTCAACAGGAACTTGGCAGTGTCAATGATATTAGTGGATAAGGATTGTCTGGATGAATGTCCAGTTTTACTATTGATAGCTGGTGACAAATCTTGCTCTCTACTTCGGTGGAAAATCTAAGAGGATCATACAGTAGAATTGTGTTCAGTTTCTGACAATTTTCCTTGAGTTATAAGGACTGTGGCTATCTTGGTGAATTTGCACTGATATTTGCCCAAGTCTTCTTGGCCTCCCATGCTCTTCTTCCTGGAGTCCTAAACAAGATATTAAAGATCAGCATAACAATAGTTATTGCTTTCACATCTAGGGTACAAATTCTTGACTATAGTTACAAATGTGTCCCAATCTGGTGGGTTTGTGGACAAAGTGGGTGATGTTTCCCATATTTCAGCTTCATCCAAGTCAGCATAGTGAATAGCAGCCCTAATCTGCTTCTGGTTAGTGAGAGCCACATTCGGCCCAAGAAACTCAATGTCCTCTAAGTAACAAGGTAATTGAGAAAGTGTCTTCCCATCATTTGTGAGCATTCGGAGTACCCCATAAGGGCATTTGGAAAGTGTTAGCCATAGGTGAACAATTTGAGGAGAAAGGGGGTTAGGTGGTGAGGAAGACAGATTTGACTTGGGTTTCAGGTTAGATGAGGTATAAATAGGATCTGATATCAAATGAAATGGATTTAGAAGGTGATGGGGATCTTCAGCAAATGTGAAAGATGAAGGAAGGTCTAGTTCATTCCTCCCAGCCTTTAGCAGAGGAGACAAATGAAAAAGATAGCATAAATTGGATGAAATGGAAAAGGAAGATGTGGACAGGGATAAAGGTATTAAAGGAGATAAGGGAGAAGGTGGGAAGTGTTCAGGGATATGTGACCTTTTAAGATGGGTGGATATCTGACAGGTGTTGATCAAGTTGGCACTTCAGCAAAGAGTGGATATCCAATGACTGGAAATTTAATTGGAAATTTGAAGAGAGAGGGAAGCCTGATGACAGGTGGATATCCAATTGTAAGGACACTTGGTTATTAGAACTGTCAGTAGATGAAATGCACAACCTATCTGAGGAATCTGAGGAATCTGATAAAACTGCAAGCATGGAGGATTTAGAGAGCTGTCTGCATCAGTGGAGGATGAAATAACAGGGTGAAAGAAATCTGAATTCTGCATTAATTGGAGGTTGCAGAATTTGTCAAGTAAGTTTTCAAGCTCAACCTGCTGCAGATTTGGACAAAGTCTTCTCACAATTGGCTCTTCTAGATCCCTCACAGTGGGCTTCAGTTGAAGAGATTGAAAACACCCTAGAGCTCAAGAAACAAGTCCTAGGATAAAGTCTGCTGCAGAGTATAGTCAGAAGGGTACAAGATGCTTGACCCTAAAGGGAACACAGAGAGGAACCAAGAAAAAGAGGTAAGTTCAACCTTAGAAGCTTTGGGGAGCTTGGATATCAATATCCATGACTCTCCAGATAATCCTAGACAAAAGCCAATGGCAGGTTTTTGGAATGCAGTGAATGCAGTGAAGGATTTTACATAACCCAAGGAAAAGCAAAGGCAGGGACAATGAAAGCATAAGAGGAATGAACAGAGAAGACAGCAGGTGGATCAGAGAATGATCCAAACTGAAGTGAGATGATATTCAAGTATGTAGGTACACTTTTTATAGTCT
>JBBPQO010000235.1:0-13464 GCA_038092535.1 Xerocomus subilludens | reverse complement strand
CACTGTTGGATGAGAGTATCCCAGCCGAAGGCACCCGTGCAAGGGATCTTGGAATTGTCGCAAGTTGTGAACTTGACACCTGAAGACCATCTGATTGATACGTTGTGTTTTATCGCCAGTGCTTGCCACATGAGCTACGACACTATCTGAGCACTCCCCTGATCAGAAACTGAAGGCCGACGTTTGAGGAAGGGGAGGATATAAAAGATCCTCCAGGAACCTTAGGAAGAGCACCCCATTCTCTTTCGTGAATGAGTTTTGACCTCCCACACAAGTCCTTGTTTTCCATGGCTTATGCTCACACGTCTAGTCTTGATCGCGGTCATTACTCCATCCACCATCTGGAACCGACTATACGTCAACTTATCTCGCAGGTATGGGACGGTGCTCAGGCTGTTATTACGGGTATCAAGTACTCATAAGGAAGACCGCAGGACAATGTTTACCATAGACGCGGTGCCGAGATTAGGTCGTCCACCGCAGCGGGACACCATCTACCTCGACAACCAGTCAACCGTTCCTATTCTGATCAGCGTCGAAAAGCTTGATGGCGAAACGGGAAATGATCAAGCTCACTGAATTCCCCCCACCCACGACGTATACCCTACAACATACTACAGGCGCTTGGGCGGGTGGCGACATGTGTATTATTACAAAGAGCAGGGTGCCGTTCCTCAGGTATATCGGGTACAGTGTGGCGCTGTAACGGTTGTACAGCTCCCTCCGGACTCGAACGCCTAGTAACCCTCACCAGGGTGCTTGTTGTAACACTTATGATAGCCACTGTCATCCCCATCAGCAATTTGTCCTCTTACTGTGAGTGTCTGGACACATAAACCCCACAAGTCATTGCAGATTGTGGCCTCATTAGGTCAGGTAGCCTGTCCACAATCAGCCTGTGGTACAATGTGGAAGTCAAGCTGCACAAACAAGATGTCTGGTGACAGGTTCTGATCAGGCCAGTACATCAGTAAATTTACATGTTGTTTTTCTGTGCTTTTCATGCTTTTATTACCATGGAAAGCATCAAACTACCCTTTTGCTACAGACCCCACAGACTATCACAGACTCTCCAGACCTAACAGCTCTACAGCTCTACAGACTCTACAGACTCTATAGGCTTCACAGAGTCCACAAACCACCACAGACCACTGCAGGCTCTCCAGACCATATTGGTTTTTGTTATGTGGTATTTGTGTATATTTGGTACACTTTGACTACACTTTGGCTACACTTTCTTGATACACTTTTGGTCTGCTTTTTTGGAGTGTAGCAAAGTATACTAACAGTGTACTAAAAAATAAAGTCAAAGTGTACCAAAAAAAGCAGACCAAAAGTGTACCAAAAGTGTACTGAACAAGTGTAGTAAGAAGTGTACTCAAAAGTGTAGTAGTGGTTACATACTGCAGCTAATAGGTTATATAGCACTTATGATTAGCACTAATAGCCATGCCATGGGTTTTGAGACTTTGAAAGTATTGCATGTTGTTCAATAAGCAAAGTTAAACACAATAGTGTATGGTTAGTGTTATGGTTGGGAACCATATCTACCATAACAGATATTTTATGATAAATATATAGTTGTATTAGTTGTATCTCAGAGTATAGTAGTATTAGTAACTATATAATAAGGAGTTATAAAATTAAGATTATATAATGTATATATTTTGCTGGTTATACACTATTTCTACAGATCTACCACAGACCTTTACAGACCTCTCTAGATAGGAACATATCTATAGGGTTTGTGGAGGCTGGAATGGCTGTCTAGATCTGTGCAGGTCTGTATGGCCCATCAGAAATTTGCTGATGATGAAAGCATGGAAAGCATGGAAATTGGAGTCACTGGCCATGAGTGTTATTACCAGGAGTCAAACTTGTGACTACTGATATGGTAACTGCACATTAACCATTGGGTGACAAGGCCTTGACTACAAAGTCAGTCTATAATTATATCACTACATGTCAAGCCAATAGATTGAAAAATTTTAATAAGTCTACTTGAGTCTATACCACTACAAGCCTACTGTGCCCACTTACATTGCCAGCCATACACCCCACATAACATTGCAGCCAAACACACACTCTCCTGCACATGCTTGCCTGGTGTTTGCACTTGCTATTACACTTGGTCCCAGATAGGAACAAGTGTTGCCCTTGATAGTCAAGAGGTCGAGACTTGAGAGCTAGGCTGGTGATGACTCACCCATGGCTTCACTGGCTGGACTTCCTCAAGGGGATTCCTTAAGGTGGATAGAGGACTTTTCTTTGGGGGGATTCCCACAAAAGTGGATGAGTGAGTCAAAGAGGATTGCTTATGATGATTGAGAGGAGCACAATAAGATTCAAGTACAAAAGTACAAGATGATCAAGGAAGATCAAGTTAAAGAAAGAAAATGAGAAAAGATAAAACATATATAGCACACAGAAATGTTTAGGGCAGGTTTGAGACACCAATGTGGCAACTCGATAACCAAGA
This sequence comes from Xerocomus subilludens, assembly GCA_038092535.1. Taxonomy (NCBI): domain Eukaryota; kingdom Fungi; phylum Basidiomycota; class Agaricomycetes; order Boletales; family Boletaceae; genus Xerocomus; species Xerocomus subilludens. Next base: position 10,985 of record JBBPQO010000235.1, on the reverse strand, counting down.
GGAAAATAAGCATGATGACAAATATACAAAAGAAATGAAGGATTGGATAAACCTAATTACTGGCAAATGAGGAATTGGTAACATGCTGGATAGAGATGTGTAATTAGGTTAATGAGAAAAAGAAAAATGAGAAAAAAGAATAGTCAGATTGTAACACTTGCTATCTGACAAATATTCAACCCATTTACATCCAGCCCAGCTGTTACTCAAGAAAAAAAAGACAAGTACCACTTCATTTGACCTGTTTGCTACACCCACAGCCCAAATGGCACACCAGCAGGTCACTGAGAAGACTGCTGATGCCATGAACCCAAATGCAGAGCACACTGGGCCCACAACACCAGCAGACAGTTCATCCAACTCACTGTTAAAGACAGGACTGATCTCCAGGTGAAACTCTGGAATGCTGGAATTAGCAACTGGACTGAAGGGACATTGGCTTCACCTTATGTGGTGTGTCCTTGTTGAAATCCAGTCCCAAGTATTTTGGAGGGTTGTGAAGTGGGTCAGAGGTTAGAGGTTAGAGGGTCAGAGGTTTGGTCAGAGATCAAGAAGAGTGTAAGAGCTGAGGGTAAGAGAGACAAGAGGAGGGGTTAGACTGAGGCAGAGAGGCAGGGAATGATCAGAACTAGAATCAATATTTGAACTGAGGTTATAGGAGCAGTGTACAGAGTTTGTATATAGAATGAAGTGACAGTAATGGTACTTATGGTCTGCTAGGTTTGCCTAGGTTTGGTTCTCAGGAACACCAGGATTCACCTGAGTAACATTGGCAGATTGTGTTGGCATTTGAAAATCATGCCTGCCCATCACCCTGTGCTGTGGTGTTCAAAGCACCTGCAAGACACACAGCAAAGCCCCTTCATGGCTGCTTTCATCCATTTGTCTTGCAAGATGCTGAGAAGAGGCCATGGATGAGGCCAAGGGACCAAAGATGCAGGCAAAGATGAGCAAGTGAATTTCCATATCATCTGGGAAACTGCCATGCATGCTGGCCACATGAGCAAGATGGTAAAATGGTGGGTTGACCATCCCATAGACTGCATCATATTGTTCTCTGAAGACTAAAGCATACCATGCCTTGATGGCAGGCCCTTAGGACGAACCAAGTTGGAGATTTGTACCATTATTGCAGAGCTTGTTTTCAAAGATGATGATGAATATGCAACATTATTCCCTGCCCACACCTCAAAGTCCACCAAAGCTGTTCAAGATTGCATTGGCATGTAAGTAAAATGATTTGTTTATATCTATCTGATTGATTTGTGCCCAGGCTGAAAAAAGGTTATCATGATCAAGCTGCAAAGTTCATACAAATGGGAAATGGTGTTATGCCAGACACAGAGGCACATGCCAACCTCCTTCATATGTATTTATCTTTGACTGATTCTGATCCATGCTGATTGACATTGATCTTTGGTTCAGAGGTCATTGAGAAAGAATTTCTGTGGTACTCTGACCTTCACAGCCTTTGGCAGGGTATTCCCTCATACACACCAAAAGTGGTTGTTATCTCTGCATCCAGGATCTCTTGAGGCACCCAGCTCCTTTCTCTTGTACACAAGAATCCAGCTAATGCTTTCAGTACATCTGTGACTCTCCCATTCACCACATCTCTATCCACTGCTCTTCCATCTGCCATACCTTCATCTGCCATGCCTCCATCCACCACCCTCTTGCCTGCCACTCTTCTGCCTGCCATATCTCTATTGGCCACCTCTTTGCCCACCATGTCTCTGTCCACCATGTCTCTGTCTGCCATGTCTCTGTTGGCCATGTCTCCATTGGTCATGTCTCTGTTCACTGCCTTTCCCTTTGCTGTGCCTGCTGATTCTTTCTCTGTGCTACCTCCACCATCTGTTGGATATTAAAAGAAGGGGAAAGTTTGTGCAATTGAAGATGATGCCCATGATTTTGATTTCAATGTAGATGATCTGATGAACATTACAATGGACTCAGAGCCTAGTGTGTGAGGACACAAACATTTGGTAAGTAAGGTTTTTTTTTTCCATTGATATATGCTAATATTAACCTTGAGATGTCAATGTGATCGCCATCTCCTTCCCTCCACACCACCTTTGTCTATCCTACAAAAACCTTGATGCCTGAGGCTGACAGCCATGTGGCTTTTCACTTCACTTCTATGGTATCAGGCTCTCAAGTGTTGTCATTTTCTTTTGGTCAGCAATCATTGGCATGTTGACCTGCATCTAACCACAGTCCCTCTGTTGTCTCCTCAAGCAGTGGCCATGTGATCTTTTCATCTGCCAGTACAACCAGCGATTCACTTGATACTTTGTGGAGCTTGGGTGCTAAATTTATCAAGATTACTGGCACACCTTGCAACAAGATTCACAACCTTGTCAACCAAGGAATTGCTGCTATTAAGGACAAGAAGGATCATGAGGAGAGGTACAGGGTGGAGTCTCTTTGTTTGAAATATGAAAATACATGTCTTCAAGATGACTGTTCAAATGCATGCAAGCAATGTATGTTGGAGATGGCAAATGTGTTGGTTGTTCATCAGTGTGAGCATGATATTCTTGATGCTCAAATTAGACTGAAGCAGGGTAAGGCCAATGTATTTGAGTGGCAGACAAAGATGTTTCAGGCACAGCTGGAGCTGTTAAAGTTGCAACAGGCTAGAAAGGGCCTGGACAATCAAGAGGATGTTTGAATATCAATCCATGTTGTTCTTTGTTGCTGTATAGTAACTATTTTTTGTTGTACATTGAATCATGTTGCATGTAAGTCTGTCATCATATATACCTGCTATCCTATCCTAAGAGTATGCATGTCTGCTACTACAAGTATCCTATGCATTATCATGTGATATTGCTGTAGTATATGGTGAATCAAATAGCAATCTCATGAGGTGCCTATGGAAGTTTTGACCAGATAACCAGTATTCTGTCTGATCACCAATAGCTCCATTGCCATCTGGATTCTCTGGTCTCCTTCCTTCAGGCTCTGAGTTTTCAGCTTGAGCCCATTCAGTTGTTCTTCCAGCTCCTGTTGGTCCATATCACTGCTTCTCAAATCATATGATTATGTTATGCAAGATCAAGCAGCAGTTAGTCCAATGGACTATATGCTGCAGTTCTTGTTCATTTCACACATGATGGTGGAGTTCTCATAAGAATTGGAATCATCCCTTCAAGGCAGCAAATGCATGCTCAACCCATACATGGATCTATGTTAAACATTCTATACAAATATCAGAAATAATAAGATATAGCTTACTGATGAGAGATATCAGTTGAAAGTGTTTTGATCTCTAGTCAACCTCCCTCCTCATGGCTTCTTGAATAGCACTACACACCATGGCTCAGATGGGTAGGCACTATCAGACCAAATCCAATGATGATTGCCAAGCAATTCACCACTTTCCCATGCTGTTTGGATATGCTAAAAGGCATATGCATCATGTACACTGCCTAGAAGCCCAAATCCATAATCTACAATGAGTAGGCTATGTGTCATATCCATGATTTTCACTAAGTCCAACTCTGTAACTTTAGTCTTTTGTTCTTACAATCTCCAGAGCATTCTTGCTTATGAGACCATTTGAAGTCATCAGACTTGCATGTGTTTATTCACCATTTGACTACCTTGGATATTCTGTTTGACTGCTTGTATTATTCTGACAGGTTCTGACACTAGGGGGCTACATCAAATAGCTATCACTGCTGTGTCTCACCTCTGACATGTAGGGGCTACCAGAGATGATCCAGAATTGCCAATGCTGTCATTTGTGTGACAGGTGGGTTCTCTGGAGTTCTGGCTAGAATTGCCCATACTATCACTTTGTTCTATATATAAACACTATACTCTGCTCCTGTACTCTCAGTTGGAATATTGACTCTAGTTCTGATCTTCCTTCTTGCCCTCTTGGTCCTCCTCTTGTCATTTCTCTTCCTTAGCTCATTAATCTTAATCCACCACTTGCTCACACTTCTGACCTCTGACCCTCCAACCTCTGACCTCTGACCCTCTGCCCTACAACTGTTCCTCTGAAGTACCAGGGACTTGTTTTTGACAAGGGCACACCACATAAGGTGAAGCCATTGTTCCTTCTGTTCAGACACTAACTCCAGAGTTCTGGAGTTTTTGTCAGGAGATTAGGCCTGTCTTTAACAGCAAGCTGGCAGTCAAGCTGGAAGACCTTAATATGTAGAGTACCCTATGACTGCCTTGGTAGATGCTTGTAAGATAGTCTGTAGTATATATGAATGTCTGTTTGGTTGCATGGAAAGTAGATGAAATGCAAAAAAAAGCAAAAGTTAAAGAAATGACAGAATGAATATGCAGGCTCCCAACTTGGTTTCATTGGTCCACTTTCACATCTACCCCTACTGGAGTCCCTTGGTCTATTGTGATGGTATATGAGTTGTAACAGGCACAGTGTCTTCAGATGCATTTGAAAGGGAAGGAGATACATGATTAAATGGTGAGACACAAATGAAAGGAGAAACAGATTTTTTTTCAGCAGTGTATAGTATGGTGAGTGTCTGGTGATCATTGTTTAGTAGCACAAGAGTGGAAAGTAGGAATTACTGGTTTAATTCTGGGGTAAGAGTGAGAGTATAGTACAAGAGGAACTGAGATGCCTATAGTATGGAAGACTAGGCTGGACTAGTCTGGGTCAACATAGTCCAGATCAACATCATTCAGTTTGTCAACTGCTTGGCCTGCTATCCTGTCCAGATCATCAGCATCAAGACCAGTGAGATTGGTGACAGGTATAGAGGAGTAGAAACAAGGGTAATACAGAATGAGATAAAAGGCTGTGTATCACAACCTAGAGACTGCCACATCCAACTGAGCCAGGATGTATGATCCTCCAGTATTCCAGCAAAGGACTACCATTGGACCTAGGTACCTAGGCTTTGTCTTTTGGTTTAGCTCCTCTTTGATTCATGAATTCCAAACTAAGACTAGACTCCTGGACTAGAAGTCAAAGTCCTTGATCTGATTCTTGAAAGTGACCTTGAAGTGCTTGATTAACTGAAAGCAAGCTTTGAGGACACACTTGTGAGTTTGCTCTACATCTTCCTGGCACTTTTGGAATTGACAGGCACACCAGGCAATCAGCCTGGATGGTGAAAGTGGATTGGTATCTGGTGGAGGAACAAGGAAGGTAGCCTTGGCAAGGTCAAATGGAAATAGGGGTTTGACACCATGAACCATGAAGTAAGGGGACAAACTAGTAGACCAGATGATGGTAACTTGCTTGGCCTAGAAGACCAAATGAGTTGCAACATGCCAGTGTGACTCCCCCCCTTGGGAGGTTTTGATGATGGCCTCCCAGACATTGTAATGATGCTGTTCAACTATATCATTTGCCTGGAAGTTGTAGGAGGAGATCTGAATGTGATGTATACCATACCAGGTCATGAGAACATCTAAGGCTTGGACAAAAGCAGGACCATTGTCAGTAACAATTTCACCAAAAGGACTCTACCTGTAGAGGAGATCCTCAAAGATAAATGATGCAAGAGCAGAGGAGTTTTCTGAGCACAACATATGCCATCTTGGATAGGAGGTCAGTGTATAGTGGGCTTGAATGATATACTGATAGCTGCTAGACCAGGGCATGAGTATTGTATCAATATGAGCTTTGTAAAACAGTCCACTGATAACTGGGACAGTCAGGGGAATATGCAACCAGTCAGTCTAATGGACTTGATACTTGTGGCAGGTGCAGATGAACCACTTGACATGGTCCACCAACATAAGCCACCAGAAGCATAGGAGGAGTTGGATGCAGACTGTAAAAACACCCTTGTGCCTGAGGTTGTCATGCACCCCCTAAACCAGTCTAAAGGATATGTGGGCTTCCACCCAACTTGGTTCCATCAGTCCACTTTTGTATTTACCTCTACCAGAGTTTCTTGGTCTATTCAGCAGTCTATTTTGTAATAGTCTATGAGTTGTAATGGGTGCAGTGTCTCTAGGCATGTTTGAAAGGGAGATACATGATTAGATGGTGAAACACAAATGAAAGGAGAAACAGTATTTTTATTTTTTTGGTGGTGTATAGTATGGGGAGTGTATGGTGATTGTTGTTTAGTAGTGCAAGAGAGGAAAGCAAGAGTCACTAGTCTAATCCCAAGGTAAGAGTAAGAGTATAGTACAAGAGGAACTGGAATGTCCATTGTATGGGAGATTGGACCAGACTAGTCTGGGTCAACATAGTCTGGATTGACATCATCTGGTTCATCAACTGCTTGGCCTGTTATCCTGTCCAGATCATCAGTATCAAGACTGGTGAGATTGGTGACAGGCATAGAGGAGTAGGATTGAGGGTAATAGAGAATGAGATGAAAGGCTGTTATTACAACCTAGAGACTGCCCCATTCAACTCAGCCAAGATGTATGATCCTCCAGTAGTCCAGTGAAGGACCACCATTGGACCTAGGTACCTAGGCTTTGTTTTTTGGTTTAGCTTCTTTTTGATTTGTGAATTCTAGACTAAGACTAGATGCCTGGACTAGAAGTCAAAGTGCTTGATTGACTGAAAGTGAGCTTTGAGGATACACTTGCAGACTTTCTCTAAGTCTTCCTAGTGCTTTTAAAATTGGCAGGCACACCAGGCAATTAGCCTGAATAATGAAAATGGGTCAGTATTTGGTGGAGGAACAAGGAAGGTAGCCTTGGTAAGGTCAAATGGAAATAGGGGTTTGACACCATGAATCATGAAGTAAGGGAACAAACTGGTAGCCTGGATGATGGTAACTCACTCAGCCCAGAAGACCAAGTGAGTGGTGACAAGCCAGCATGACCCCCCCTCCTGGGAGGTTTTGATGATAGCCTCCTGGACCTTGTAATGATGCCTTTTGACTACATCATTTTCCTGGGAGTTGTAGGGGGAGATCCAGATGTGACATATACCATACTGGATTGCAAGAACATCTAAGGCTTGAACAAAAGCAGGACCATTGTCAGTAACAATTTCACCAAGAGGACCCCACCTACAGAGGAGATCCTCAAAGATAAATGATGCAAGAGCAGAGGAGTTTTCTGAGCACAACATATGCCATTGTGGATAGGAGGTCAGCATGCAGTGGGCTTGGATGATATACTGATAGCTATTACCCTTGTCCTGGTTAGGGCCAAGAGTAGACTCAGTTGGATCAAAGGACAAAGGTGAGACAAGGTCAAGAGACTGTAGAAAGTCTTGAAGAGTAAGGAGTGTCCTCACTTGTCAAAAGTTCAAAGAGTAAAGACCTCAATCAAAGTTCAAGGCAGACTCAGAGAGTTCTGGGAGAAGATATAGTATTCAAAGGAAACTACAAGGCATAGAATACCAAGTAGGTCAAGGTTGAGAATATAGGATTTAAGACAAGGTTTATATAAGAAAGGGAATTGAGCATGGACCAAGCAGTGCAAGATTCCAAGACATTCAAAGAAAGTTCAAGAAAGAAAAGAACATCAAAGAACACAATAGAATGATGACAAAGAAAAGGTAGTCAAGTAAGGGTTGAACTTACAAAACAAAATACAATGCTAGGCTTAGCATAAAAGTAAACAAAGGTAAAGAAAAGAAAGAAATATAAAATTGCCCCCTTACTAGGCTTGAGATACTGGCATAAAGCTTTTTAAAAGAGGAGGATCTCCTGCTCAGAGACCACTATAGAAGGGGCCAGGAGATCCAATAATGTTAGACCAGGCAGCATTATTCCATTGATCATCTCATCAGCATAAGTATTGTTGTTGAGAGGCAAGGTAGAAGGGGAGCAATGAGAAACACAGCCAGAGGGATGGTGAGGAGGGGAACAAGGGGAACAAGAAGAACTAGTGGTGGAACAATGGCAACTGTTAGAAGGGCTAGATGATGAACCGGATGATGATATAATATAACAAGGAGAGTGGTGATGAGGACAGTCATATTGAATATGTCCTGGGCTCCACTGAAGACAAAGAGAATATTGATAATCAGGACAATCCTTACAAATATGACCTATGCATCTGCAGGAAAAGCAAGCATGCCAGTAACATGGGCAAGAAGGGGGAAGTGTATAGTTATAGGATTCACCATTAATAGTTCCTCAAGTTTGGACTTTGTGTCAGGCTTCTTCTTGTTCTAAAGTAAAAAGCTCCTCAGCACTAAGAGAAGAGAAGGACATGGAAGGGGGAGGTGGAGGTGGAGGGGTGACAGAATTTTCAATGTCCTGAAGATAGCATTTGACATCAAGGATGAGGTCCAACATGTCTAACTGATACAATGCCAAAAGGAGGTGTGTTTCAAGACACAAGTGAAGAGCATAGATGACTGGAGACTGTTGGACTTGGATGGGGGAACAATGTGAGAGGGAAATAACATCCACCAAATGTCAGTTTTGGAGGAAGAGTATAAAGACTGTAAAGGGGCATCCATATTCAAGTGAGCATCAAGGGAAAGAGCAAGATGTTGGTCACATAGCACATTAGACAAATTATGAACAACTGGTTCATTGAGAAGGGGGTGAAGATGGTAAGTGTTGGCTGGAACCTTGACAAACATGATTGGGACAAGATAGACAGAATGAGGGTTTTGAGCAGGAGGGGGAGAGCAGAGACATTCAACAAGAGGAGGATGAATAGGCAATGTAGGAGAGGGAGTATGAAGTTGGTCATTAGAAATGACCTCAACAAAGGGGCCAGGAGAAGCAGAAGAAGAAATAGCCATAGTGACAACAAGAAGTAGGAGGAGGAATCAAAGTAGATGAGAGTTGAAGAAGAGAATGATCACAAAGAAGAAGAAAGACAAGAGGACTTTTTATAACCCTCAAGGATGGACTTGGCATTTTTGAAGCCCTGCTCAGGGATCCAAGAATCTTCTTCAGCAGAATACCCCTTCCATTGAACAAGATAAGAGCAGTGAGAGGGTGGACCATGATGACAGATGACATGTTCAATTTCATATTCTTCTTTACTAGTGATAAAATTAGGAGGTGGAGATGGGAAGTTCTTGCTATGAATGGGATTTTTGCAATAGGATGATAGGAGAGATGCATGAAAGACAGGGTGGACATGACAGGTCTTGGGGAGGCATAGTTGGAAAGTGATGGAAGATAGCACCTTAACGATGGTAAAAGGTCCTTCTTGCTTTGGTGCAAACTTTGGATTAGAGATAAGACATTTCAAATTACAGGCTTCTAAACAAACTTTATCTCTGCTGATGAAAGGAGAGTAGTTTCAGCAGGTACAAGAGGCCATAACTTGACAGGCAAGTTTGTGAGTGGCAAGTGCTTCATTGCAAGAGGAGGAAAGTTGTTTGAGTCTAAGCTCAATGGTGCAGAGTAGAGTTTCAGGGATCAGGGAGAACAGAAGGAAGGACATGAGGTTTGTATCCCATCATGAGGTAAAAAGGGGATACCAACATCACAGAATGAGAACAGTGGTTATGGGTGAATTCAGCATGAGAGATAGAATCAGCCCAAGAGGAGGGGTTATTGCCACAGAAGATACATAAGTAGGTCTCAATCTCTTGATTGATGTGTTTGGTCTCACTGTCAGACTGAGGATGGTATGCAGTGGAAAGAGAGAGATCATACTTTAGAATATGACCCATTTCTTTTGCAAAGGAAGAAGTTAATTGCAGGCTGAAATTAGAGATGACTTTATTGAAAACCTGAATGAAGATTAGTGCAGCAATGAAGCAGCCAGGTGAGAATTGAATAAACAAGAGGGTAATAATGCACTAAAATCTCCCCAACCTTGTGGCAGATCATCAAACTCTAAAAACCCATCTCTATGATAGACTGATGATTTGCACAAGATAGACCACACCAATATTTTGAACAACCCTGAGTCCAAGGGTGGGTCAGCAACTGGTATGCTTTGCCTATATTAGGGTCATGGAGGGTGATTGTCTGTGCACTGTCAGGAAAGTCATCAGTAGATGCACTCATAAGGCAATGGAATGGTTGTCCAAGCAAAAGGTCAAAGTTAGCCCTGGGAACTACCTGTACCTGCAGGCAAACCTCTCCTGCACCAAAGCCTAGGTGCAGGTTCTTGACAACACTGATGGTCAACTTGGTGCTGGCATTTGTGCTTGACATGGTTATGATGTGGTCAGACCAGACCAGTAGTTTGAGTGCTTTCCACACCTGCTTAGACATGGCAACAATCTCAGATCTGGTGTCCAAGACTTCAATAATAGACCTGCCTGTGCTGAGTACCTTGGCTTCAAGGGACCATAATGGTATGCTATGATGTACAACAATGAGACCATCATCATTTTGATGCACATGGTCCTCAAATTTGCACTCTACTGCACTGGCTGGGATTGTGGCTGGCAAGTTTATTGACCTGGACCATGTTAGTCATTACCAGTATTTGCTTGATTGTAGAAAGCTCTTGGAGTTGCTTGTGGAACTCTGGGGCAGCAGATAAAAGGTCTTTGTTTAGTATAGGATAGTAGTCTTGAGGACTTTTTCAATGATGCACTTAGGGGTGGTATCATCCTTGAGGGAGAAGATGTACCTAAATTGCTTGGTTGTGGCAGCAGAAGGTATGTTAGTATAATTGGACCAAGGGGGGACATTACTATTTGCAGAGAACAAGGCTGGTTTGAAAGTAGTAGAGGCAGGTGCTGCCAGTTTTGAGGAACTAGATGCCATACCACCAGCCATCTCTACTGTAGGAGAGATGATCTCCTTGGAAACTAAAGCTGTGTGAGGATCAGGGTGACCAGTCTTTCATTGTGGCATCTGAACTCCATCAAAGCAAGATCATTTATTATTTTTCCTGGCTTTGTTGACCTGGAAGCTGGCCCAAGCCTGGGCAATATATGGTTGGAATTCAGTGTATGTGAAGGCAGGGTTGGTCTCAGGTGAGCAGACTTGAATTTGGCAGATGTGACAATTCATGACAATTCATGACTAGCAAAAGGTAGGTACATGGTGAAATGACCATAGGTGATAGTAAGTCTAGTCTCATTTCCAATGTTCTAGGGCACATGCATTCCTTACCTGTCAACATGTCATGGCATCTTGTCA
>JBBPQO010000234.1:0-13470 GCA_038092535.1 Xerocomus subilludens | reverse complement strand
CTAGATGCATCTACAATGGACTCTGCTTTCAATGCAGGAAGAAGGGTCATAGTGCTAACAACTGTCGAACTTCCTCCACTTATACTACAACCACTTGCCCTTTCTCCAATTCTCAGAGCCTTCGAAACACCATAACCACCCCACCTCCCATCCCTAAGAAGGAGTCCACTTGCTCCAAAATGAATACATCAACTCATTGAAAACCTTGGGTAAGACCAATGATGAAATCTTTTTGGTTTTTCAAACCTGCTATGAAGAAACCATTGAAGAATTTGCAGAAGTCTTCTGCCGAAATCTCTGCCAGAATCAAAAGAGCATACAATTTTTAGGAAGAGAGCCTGCTCCAATGTCTCCTTTCCATATCATGAATTATGTACTTGTAGCACCATAAAGTAATAGAACTATGCATTCTTCTGTCTCGCTGCATGGATCAAAGCAAACCATTGACACTACCACTCTCATTGATTCCAGGGCAGCCAGAAATTTCATCAACCTTTGCTTTCTTTCTCTGGGACCATTCAAATTCTTATCTATCCTGGTCATCACCTACAACATAGATGGAATGCCTAATACCAAGGGAACCATCCAATGGACCTCCACCATTTCATTCATCTCCAGACCATTCTTCGACACAGTAAAATTCATGGTTGTTTGACTTGCTCACCCCCAAATCATACTGGAGATGCCCTGGCTCCAGAAATGGAATCCCATCATTAATGGAAAGACTTTCACTATCAATTTCTCCTCCAGGGTCGAGAGGTCTCTTCATGAGTATCCTCCCCTTGAAGAGAACATCAAGAAGATCACTATCTCCACAGAACTTGCCCAAGCAGAGAAACCTAAAGACATACCCTTCCCAGATTTCTGCTTTGATTTCACTGATATCTTCTCTGAATCCACTCATACTCAACTTCCACCTCATCATTCGTTTAATCATACCATCGATCTGGAAGATCCCTTTGTTCCAAAAATCGTCAAGGTCTACCCACTCAACCCAGCTGAGAAAGAAACCTGCAAAGCCTTTGTTGAAGAACACCTAAAAACTGGCTGAATCATTCCCTTGAAATCCCTCCAAGCATCTCCATTCTTCTTCATTCCAAAGAAGGATGGATCTCTTTGCCCTTGTCAAAATTATCAGTATCTTAATAGTTACACCATATGAAACACATATCCTTTGCCTCTCATCTCTGAACTCATTGATGATATGAAGGAATCTAACTACTTTACCAAGCTCGACATCTGCTGGGGCTATAACAACATTTGCATCCAGGAAACCAACCAATGGAAAGCTGCCTTTATCCCTCCTCTTAGTTTATTTGAACCTATCATGTTCTTTGGTTTCTGCAATGCCCCTGCCACCTTTTAAGATTTTATAAATCACACCTTTGCCAACATAATCACTGAACTTTGGCTCAAAATCTATATGGACAATCTCAGTATTCACACCCATGGAATGTTGAAACTCCACCACAAACAAAGTTGATGTGTTCTTCAAAGACTTTGCAAAGCCAGCCTTTTAGTTAAAATCTCTAAACGTTCCTTCAATACCCCCACCATGGAATACCTAGGAATAATCATTGGCAATAGACTCATTCATATGGATCCCACCAAGTTATCCACCATTGCTGATTGGAAACCTCCTTTATTGGTCAAAGGAGTTCATTCCTTTTTAGGTTTTGCAAACTTTTACTGCAAATTTATTCCCAACTATTCCAACATCATCATCCCCCTTACTTTCCTTATGAAGAAGGATCAATTCTGGGTCTGGACCCCCCTCCAATAATGTGCCTTTGACACCCTTTGTCTTGTTTTCTCTTCTGCTCCTGTTCTATCCATTCCTAATACCTCTTGCCCCTTTTCTATCATAACCGATGCCTCCCTGGTTGCTGCTGGCACTTTTCTTATGCAGAGAGATTCTAATGGTGATCTTCACCCTTGCTTGTACTTTTCAAAAACCTTCTCTCTTGCCAAGCAAAATTATGATATTTATGATAGGAAACTCCTCACCATAATCCTTGCTCTCATGGAATGAAAACACTACCTCCTAGGGACCCCATTTTCCCTCTCTATCATCACCAACCATAAAAACCTCTCATATATCAAAGATCCTTGAAAATTATCTCATCGTCGAGCCTGTTGGGCCCTCTTTTTACAGGACTTCAACATCAAATGGGTTGTCATCCCCAGCTCACAAATGGGACCTGCCAATGCTCTCTTTTGAAAGGACCTCCCTGATACCTCCCTTGATAATCAAAATTCAGCCATCGTTCCCAACCCCATAGTTATCAATGCCCTTGATCTTGCCCTGGCTAAATCTATCTCCCTCTCTACATCTTCTGATTCCTTTGTTCTTCACGTCCTCTCTGCATTTAAAGAAGATTCTTCTCTTTTCTCTTGAGAAATCTATACAATTGGACCTTTGATAACGGTCATCTTTATTTCAAAGGTCAAATATTCATTCCTCCTTCCTCTCAATCTGCCTTACTCCACACCATCCATTCTTCTCCTTTTTTGGGTCATATGGGCATCTTTCATAGAAATCTATCCTCAAGTGTGATTGTCATACAATCCAAGGGTTTGCTGAAGCTCATTCTCAAGATCTGCACATAAAGGTGAGCATCCATCTGACTCTCAATCCTGCATGCAAACCAAACCACTTTCCAGGTCATACAGCCCTGCATCATGGCAGATTCCCCTCTAAACTTGACTGTTCCTTTCACAAGTCTATCACTTAAGCCTTCTTCTGCCTTTTTCCATGCCCACTTTCTACCATCTGACCAAATCACATGCTTCCAATCCTCTATAGTCCAGTGCTTATGGCTCAGGGCAAGTTCTAGACACTCCCTCCTATGATGCTTGAAAAGAAGAGGGCATTTTTGCTTCACCACAGCCTTCATACCAGCCTTCTTGAGATGATGACAAATGGTCTGGGGAGATGGTGTGATTCTTTACATCCTGAAGTGTCCCAGTAACCTGGACAGCATTCTCAGCCTTTCCAGTCCCAATAAGACAAATAGCATGGTGCATATCAGTAGGAGTGATGATGGATGGACATCCACCAGAGGACTTAGCAAGGTCAGGACAATGCTTGGAGCAGAGCCTGCTGATGGTAGACTGATTGAGACCAGTAGAGTGGGCAATTTGATGAGTTGAATGACCCAATTCCAAGAGAGAGATGATATGGGTAGTTTGGTCAATGGAGAGAGATTTCATGGTGGTGGAAGTGAGAAAAGTGATGGTGTTTTGATATGTTTACATCATGTTGAACTTATAATATATCTCATGACCCATTGCTTATGTATGCCTGGTGTCAACATATAGTTTTAATATTGTAAAGTATCAGCAACAATACTGATGCAATGAGTACCCTTGTTTAATGTCGAAATATTACCTAAGAAATGTATATATTTTTGAGAAACCCTCAATCGGGGCTTTCTAATGATATCCAGGTTTATGGATCTAGCATCAGTTGGTGCTCTGTTATTCACTCAGCAATCAAAGTGATGCAAACATTGCATCTGTTTTGTTGCCTACTTTAACCTCATCAGGAAGATTGAATGGATGCTTACCAACAACAACCCATCTTCTGTGTCCTCCAAACAACCTGCACAATTATTGCATCACTGGCTTTTATCCATCCTTAACAGCACACCACCTCCTTTGCACCCCATTATCACCTGGACACTGTCTCATTCTGCTGACCACACTAATGCTGCTCTCACCAATACTTATGCTGATTCTATTGCTACTCATATGTGAACTTTTGCCCTTCCTCCTCCACTCACACCCTTCCCTTCCTTCATGCTTGATTCTTTTGCTTTGTACTTGCTACTCATGGGTTTCTTGAATCTGATATGTCTTTCTTTGTTATTTCTTCCCTTCATTATCTCACTCTTGCTAGCCCTACTTTTTACCCAGCTGGCACTTTCCTCCTTCCTCTTCATAATCAGCATCCTCATCCTGACCTTTCTTACTTGCATACTGGAAACATGTTCTCTGCATTGGTACAGCTCTAATTTTAACTGCTGCTGCTCCCTGCAGCTTGATTCTATAGATCAGAGATCTCATCATCTTGGTGATGTCTTTGACTCCTGCTCCTTTGGCTGTACCACTGTTGAATCCCATGACACATTTTTACTAAGTGCCCTACACTTGGGGATATATAGGACTCACATTGTAATGAGCTTTGCAGCGTTACCTCTTGGCTCTTATATGAATCATCTGACTGATCTCAACAACACCTTGTTGATGTCCCTGCTTACTTCTTTACCAACGATCCTGTATTATGGCCCACACTAGATTCTCAGTACTTCTGTTAGCACTTTAAGACAGGCCTGGCAGAAAATATTTGTGAAAGGGCCTGAGGGTATATATGGCAATAATTTTTTAGTAGGCCCAAATATAGTGATTTATAAGATTGTCTGATATTATTGACCAGGCCTCAGGTAGGGTGTGGAATTTTTACATGAAGAATATGTAGGAACCTGTTTGATTATCAATTTCCTCAGGCAATACTTACAAAGAGACCAACATCCAAGAAGTTAATATTCAAGAGGATTGAGGATGAGAGAGCTTGAGTGGAAGGCTCAACTAAGGATAGTCTTGGATAGACTCAAGGGATTTCAAGGAAGAAACTTAACAAAAGATAAGACTAGATGGTACACTTGTATTGTGTGCAGATCAAGGATGAGATATACATACGACAGAAGACGGTATTTATAGATAAGATCAATATGCATGGACCAAGACAACAAGAAAGGAAAAGAAGAAGGTGGAATGTGATGGAAGGCAGGGAACACTAACTGTTGTGAGAGAAATGGTGGAGAAGAAGAATAAGTCCAATTAGAGATGAGAAAGGAAATGGAGTTGGCACTTGTGATAAGAATGAAGCTATCATTAGAGTAAACTATCCTCCTCCAAGTACAAACAGGAGAATGACAAGAGAAAAGGAGAAGGAAATTTGTAACATTACCCCCATTGTACAATTGAATCCCAGATTTGATAAGAACTTCTCTATCTGCCCAAGAACTAGATACCAAGGACTGAGGGTCCACTATAAATCATGGCTGCCTAAGAGGGGGAAAGGCAGTCAAATGGACAGTCACCCATGACATGCCCAAGTTGAGAACATATACCACAGTTCTGATGGGGGCTTGGTCAGAATGTCCCCAGTTGTGACAGTAGTCACATTAGTGAGTAAGACATTGATGGAAGGCATGGCCAGGAGCTGATGCATGGCAGTGAGGGCAGAAATACTCTGAACAATCCTTGCAATAGTGACTGTTGTGATGGCATTGAGAACAGATGGTATTGGAGGATGCAAGGGAAAAATGATGTTGTTTGATACAAGGGAGAATGTGAGTAGGTGAGGAGAGGGTGTGACTGCTGTTAGAGAGAGTGATGAACCAGGCTCTTTTGGTGGGGACAGGGATAGTGGCAGGCTCATAAGAGTTATCAGACTTATAGGAGTCATCAGAGTCGAGACTAGATTTGATGGTGGTGGAGGTTTCAGATAGTGGAGGAGACAAGATTTGAGATTTGAGAGATGGAGGGGGAATGGAAAGAGAGGGATTACAATGAGGTCAAAGGAGAAGAAATTGTTCAATACATTCCATATTGGAGTTGCATTGATCCTGGGGTAAAGAAAGATAAATGTGACAAAAGGTGGGATAGATGACCATAGGTGTGAGAGATTCTACAAAAGTGCAAAAACCATGAGAGTGGAGAATGGTCAAAATATGAGAAGGAAAAGCTTCTAAAGCAAAATGGAGAGGGATTTCATTTACTTCAGAAGATTGATGTCTTTGGGCTTGAGAAACATTATGGAACAGATGGATAAGTTCAATGATATTGTCATGATAGAGAGGATCATCTTCAATGGCAAGGAGGATGCATGGAGCATCAATAATTGCCATGTGGAGGAGATGTGTGGCATGTGTAGGGAGAGACATCAGATAGACATGACAAGACCAGAGTGGAGAATTAGGGGTCAACTGCAATGAGGGAGTGACAGTGGAGGTGAGGAAGGCCATTGTGGTAGGAAGGTAGATTTCATTTGCAAGATACTCAAAAAGAGACCATTGAGCAAAGAAAAGTCTACCTTATCAGAGACCATGGCATCATTTATAAGAAGAGAGAATAGAAGTGGAGTGTTGGAGATTGGATTCAGGTTTCCAGATGTTTTCTGCTGAAGAGTATCCTTTCTAAGAGGTTAGGTACAATCTCTTGGCTTTAGGACCCTTTTGAGAACAAATAGCTTCCACTTTGCATTCTTCTTTTCCATTTATGATGTCAGGCAGAGGTTCAGAAAAGGAAGGTCCATATGAATTATTGGAGCAATAAGAAGATAGAAGTGAGGCATTGAAGACATTGTGTATTTTCCAGGTACCCAGGAGTTGGAGTTAGTAGGTAAGAGAGGAGAGAACTCAAATGACTTCAAAGGGGCCCAGTTGTTTGGGTATGAGTTTCTGGGAAGGGTAATGAAGACAGAGATGAGTTGCTTCAAGCCAAACCTTATCACCAACTTTCCAAGGGGAAAATCAATGAGTAGATCTAAAGGACATGAGCTTTCTTGCAGACACATGAGCATCTATGGCTTCTTTTTAAGCTTCATCTAATGAGGCCAGTCTTTTTTCGAGGATGAGGAGGAAGGTTTTACCAAGAAGCAGGTAGGAACAAGGTTTATAATCATAGAGGAGGGAGAATGGAGATTTCTTGGTGGAATATGAGGAGCAGAATTATGATGAAATTTGGCAGAAGATAAGAAATGCACCCAAGATGAGGGGTTGTTGGAGCAGAAGATACAGAGATACATTTTGAGCTCTTGATTGTTTCATTCAATTTGTATGTTGGTCTGAGGGTAATAAGCAGTAGAAAGTTGTACATCATACTTCAGAAGGCATGCAAGTTCCCTGGTGAAGGCAGATGCAAATTGAGGACTCTGATCAGAAATAAGAATGTTGTGGAGACCAAAGCATTTAAAGACATTATCAAAAATTTTGAGTGATTCTGGCAGCATCAATGGCTTTGGGACAAGGAGTGAGGATTACTTCCTTTGTAAGGCCATGGTCTACTATAACCACAATAGAATCATGACCCATGGAAGAAGAGAGATTGGTGATAAGATTGATAGAGAGTTGTTTGAAGGGAAGGGAATAGAAAGAAGGAATAGGAATGAGAGGGGGAACAGTGGGATGCATATTAACTGTGTTCTGTTGACAAATAGCACAACCATTGATGAAGTTTTTAACAAAAGAGAAGAGAACTTGGCCACCAATAGTCATGTTCAAGGATAGACTTGGTATTAAAGATTGCCTTATGACTGGAAAAAGAGGAAGTGTGAATAGTGTAGAGAAGAGCAGATCGGAAGGAGGGGAAAACAAACATACAACCTTTGAAGTAAATATGACCATTGTTGAAGGTCCAATCAGAGAGGGAAGCATGGGAAAAGAGGGGAGAACCTTCTCTAACTGTGGAAAGAACACAAAGACAAAGGGATTGGAAGGAGTAGAAAGGGTGATAGACCTAGACAAAGTGAGATTGAGAGCATTGATAATAATGGGGTCAGGAACAATAGAAGAATCTTGATTATTGAAGAAAGTGTCAGAAAGGTCCTTTTGAAAAAGGGTGTTAGCCAATTCCATCTGAGAACCAGGAGTGACAATCCACTTGATATTAAAATCCTGAAGAAAAAGATCCCAACAGGCTTGGCAACAAGATAATTTACAAGGATCTTTGATGTACAAAAGATTTTTATGGTCAGTGATGATGATGAGGGAAAAGGGTGTCCCTAGAAGGTAATGTTTCCATTCAGTGAGGGCAAGGATTATTGCAAGAAATTCTGTGTTCAGCAAGGAAGAAGAAATAGGCACAAGAGTGAAGATCTCCAATGGAATCTTTTTGCATAAGGATGGTGCCAGCAGTGAGAAGAGAGGCATTGGTCATAATGAAGAAAGAATGAGAAGTATTGGAAATAGAAAGAACTGGTGTGGATAAAAAGACATGGTGAAGAGCATCAAAGGCACATTGTTGGAGAGGGCTCCAGGTCCAAGGTTGGTCCTTCTGTATGAGAAACATAAGGGGAGAGAGGATATTCAAATAGTTGGGGATAAATTTGTGATAGAAGTTAGCAAAACCCAGGAAGGAACAAACACCCTTGACAAAGGTAGGGGGTTTCCAATCAGCAATGGCAGAAGGTTTTGTGGGGTCCATGTGGATAAATCCATTGCCAATGATCATTCCCAGATATTCCATGGTAGGGGTATCAAAGCAACATTTAGAGATATTAACAGAAAGACCAGCTTCATGAAGTCTTCCAAGAACACATCAAGTATGTTCATGGTGGAGTTTTAATGTTCCATGGGTATGAATGCCAAAGTTGTCCATATAGATCTTAAGCCAAAGTTCAGTGATCATGTTGGCAAAGGTGTGATTCATAAAAGCTTGGAGAATGGCAGGAGCATTACAAAAACCAAAAAACATCACAGTGGGTTCGAATAAACCAAGGGGGATGATAAAGGCTGCCTTCTATTGGTCAGCTTCTTGGATGCAAATGTTATTATATCCCCAATGAATATCAAACTTGGTAACATAATTAGACTCTTCCATGTTGTCAACAAGTTTGGAGATAAGAGGGAGGGAATAAAAGTTTTGTGCAGTGTGACCATTAAGATAATAGTAATCTTGACATGGGTGGAGGGAGCCATCTTTCTTTGGAATGAAGAAAAATAAAGAAGCTTGGGAGGATTTGGAAGGAACGATTCAGCTAGTTTTCAGATGTTCATTAATAAAGGCTTTACAAGCTTCATTTTCAGCAGGATTAAGCAGGTATACTTTAGTGATCTTCAGTACAAAGATATTCTTCAAATCAATAGTATGATCAAAAGAATGATAAGGGGGAAGTTGGGCATGGGTGGTCTCAGAAAAAATGTTGGCAAAATCAGAGCAGAAATTGGGAATAGAGACTTCCTTTGGTCTTTTGGCTTGAGCAAGTTCCATAGATATGGTAATCTTCTCAATGTTCTCTTTGAGGGGAGGATACTCACAAAGAGACTTATGACCCTCAAAGAGAAGTCTATGGAGAAGGTAGTCCAATCAATGATGGGATTTTATTTTTGAAGCCAGGGCATTCCAAGTATGATTTGAGGACAGACAAGCCAAACAACCATGAATTTTACCATATCAATGAATGGTCCAAAAGTGAATGAGGTGGTAGTGGTCCATCAGATAGGTCCCTTGAAGTTGGGTGTTCCATCTATATTGTAGGCAATAACCAGGTTTAGAATTGGAGAAAGTTTGAAGATGCCCCCATGTAAGAGCTGAGAATTAATGAAATTCCCAGTTGTACCAGAATTGATAAAAGCAGGAGTATTGACAGTTTGTTTTAGTCCATGTAGGGAAACAGGAAGACACATGGTTCTATTGTTTCATGGTGCCACAAGTACTTGGTTCAATGCAAGGAAAGGAGACATCAAGGTGGCTTTCCTTCTTAAAAATCCCATGCTTTTTGATTTCTAGCAGAAACTTTGATAGTGGAGATCTTGGTGAGTTCTTCCAAGGGTTCCTTGTAACACATCTGGAGGATGAAGAAGATATCATCATCACTCTTGCTTCATCAAGTTTGGAGTGAGGGGTCTCCTTTTTGAGGACAGGAGGTGGTGTAGTCTTGGTGTTTTGAATATTCTGGGAATTGGTAGTAATGGAGGGATGAGTAAATGGAGTAGGAGTGGAAGTAGTATAACAGTTGTTCATGTTATGGCCCTTCTTCCTGCATCAGAAACAAAGTCCACCTTAGATACACTTGGCTTGTTCATTCAGGGTGAGCTTGGATGAAGAGACACTGTTGACATCCATGGCATTAGGGTCTTTCTGAGGACAGAGAACAGATGAGGATTGAGGCTGTCCCCCTTGAAGTGCTTGGATTCTCATCTTCTGAGCATGAAATGTCTTTGCTCATTCGATCCAGTTATTGATGGTGTCAGGAATAGGAGACATAGAGAGGATCATGCTAGTGATCTTTTGGTCAACTCCTAGGAAGAATTGATTGATGAGGATGATATTGTTGGTGATTGTGGCTTTGCTAGTGAGGTTTTGGAAATTGATAATATACTGTTGGAGACTGTTGTCAACAGTTCCATTGGAGCATTTGGTAGATTTTTGAATGAGTTTAGAAAGATCTAGATGAGCAGTGGCCTTGGTGTCAAAAGGGTAAGATACGGATTCAAAATTCGCAGTGAACTTATCAAAGGTTTTCTCTTGGGCAGTGATGGAAGTGTCAGCTAGATTGTTATACCACATTTCAGCAAAAGATTCTCCTTGTCCTTTACTCATCTTATTCAAATTAGTTATGACCTTTCCTTCATCTGAGGAGTACAACAAGGAGATTAAGGTGAAGTAGGCTCTCATGGCTTTAATCCATTGGGAAGCATTGGAAGATTTTCCAGAAAACTCAGCAGGAAGAGCCACATTGAGTTCAGTCTTGGAGGATATGCTGGTTATGGGGGTGAGGGGTGGTAGAATGGGGGGTGTAGGGACAACAGGTAGTGGAACAAAGGATCTTGGATTGCTAGGAGGTGGTAGAATTGGGGTCTGAGATTGTTAGGAGGTGTTGATGTAGTCAAGGTGATTGTGATTGGTACTGAGTTACTGGAATGAAGGATCAAAGGGATACTAGTGGTAGTACAAGGAGGTGAGTTGATTTTGATATCACTACTTTCAGACTCAGACTCAGAGATTCCAAAGGCTCTGCAAAAACTCATGGTGATGGTGGGGGTAGGTCCTTCACCTAAGAAGGTGAGACTGAAGATATTCTTGATCTTTTGTTATATGAAGTGTACATAGGAAACCTGTTTACTTATCAATGTCCTTGGGTGATACTCATGAAGAGACCAACATCTAAGAAGTTAATATTCAAGAGGATTGAGGATGAGAGAGTTTGAGTGGAAGACTCAACTAAGGATAGTCTTGAATAGACTCAAGGGATTTCAAGGGAGAAACTTGATGAAAGATGAGACTAGATGGTACACTTGTATTGTGCAGATCAAGAATGAGATATACATAAGATGGAAGATGGTATTTATAGGTAAGATCAATATGCATGGACCAAGACAACAAGAAAGGAAAAGAAGAAGGTGGAATGTGATGGAAGGTGGGAACACTATCTATTGTGAGAGAAACAGTGGAGGAGAAGGATAAGTCCAATCAGAGACTAGAAAGAAAGATGGAGTTGGCACTTGCAATAAGAATGAAGCTATCATTAGAGTTAACTGTTCTCCTTCAAGTATAAACAGGAGAATGATGAGAGAAAAGGTGAATACAGTGATGAAGAAGGAAAATTGTAACAGAAATAACATTGGTGGTTGGGCCCAGAGCAAGGTGGGAAATGTGGGCCAACATTGGTAGGCAGGCCTGGAGCAGGATAGGGAATGTGGCCCAATGTCCATGGGTGGGCCCAGAATAGGGTGGGAATGTGGCCCAATGTTTGTGGGCAGGCCCAGAGTAGGGTGGGGAATGTGGCCTGATATTTGTGAACAGACCCAGGACAGGGTAGAGAATATGGCTCAATGTTCATGAACAAGCCAGGAGCAGGGTAGGGAATGTGGCCTGATTTTGTGGGTGGGCCTACAGCAGGATGGGAAATGTGGCCCAATGTTCATGGGCAGGCCCAGGGCAGGATGGAGAATGTGGGCTGACATTGGCAGGCAGGCCCAAAGCAAGATGGGGAATGTGGCCCAATATTGGTGGGCCCATTGTGGGCTAGGAAATAAGCTCCAAACCTATCAGCCAGGCCTGTCTAATGTAGCCCAAGGTTTGTAACAGGGCCCACCATGGAGTGGGAAATGTGCTCCAACATTGTCAGCCAGGCCTATCTGTGCCTACTCTGAGTTGGGGAATTGTTTCAGAAATAAACAACATTGTTCAATCCAGCAGGTAATTATATGCCTGGTCCAAAATGCCATAATGTCCCAGAATGCTTTGGGCTAACCCTACATTCACCCCTATAGCATGTACAATGGCCATTGCATCTTGAATCCACAGCTTCATATGCTAGAAAGCTCATTTGTACTGAATAAAGAATCACATCTGACCTGGTGGCCAAATATATGCCTGGTTCAAAATGCTAAAATGACCTGGAATGCTTCAGGCTAACTCTACATTTACCCTATTACATGTATGATGGCCATTTACATTGAATGCACAGCACCATTTGCTAGAAAGCTTGTTTTTACTGAATAAAGAACCATGTTCTATCCAGTGTCCAATTATATGGCTGTTCCAAAATGCTGAAATGTTCCAGAATGCTTCAGGCTAACCCCACATTTACCCCTATAGCATGTAGGATAGCTATTGCACACCAAATTCATGGTGTGAATCCCTACAATGCCTGTTTTTGCTAAATAAAGAGTCTTGTCCAACCTAGTGTGCCATATCAATCATCTACCTAAGGGTACCTCATAGGTCCATCTTTCCATATCTATCATTAGACCTATGAAGTAAATCCCAGGTAGGAATTCCCCAAATGTAAGAGCCCATGTAAAAGCCTGATTGTATGAAACCACTGGTATTTCCTCCTCCAATCTATATTGTTTAATAGCACTCTAGGAAGTCTTCACATGGTGTGTCTATGATTTTGGCCTGTATAGAGCATTATATTGCCACCTGGCTACAACATTAGAAAGGCAATATATAAATGCAATCAAGTAAGATAGTACTTTTTTGATCTTCTGTACTGCAACATATAATACCATTGAAATGTGTTGTATTGTCAGGGCAATGGTATGGGCACCTGTGGACCATTTGTACCAACCTTCCATTTGTTTGTCAGGACCTCAGAATATTGTGGAAGCTTATAATGAGCAAAATAACATTCCAAGGTCATGGGAAAGGAAAATAAACTCAGCAAAACATATGAGAAAACATATGATCCTGCACTGCACATGAATAGATAAGGATAGAAATGACTGGGATTACATTGTGGATACAATATGTATCCATTAGTAGTGTCTGATCCTCTTGATCAAATGAATCCAATGTGTCACACCCAATGTTACCAAAAGGACACTAAATGTGCTATGGATCATATGCATATCATTGTTGCTACCATAAGCCACTGTGTTTAGATATTTCGCATTTTTGACATTTCAACAGTTTAATCAAGAGAATCAGACACCACTGATGGATACTGATAGCATCCTGAATGTAATCCTAGTCATTTCTATCCTTATCCCTACATATGCAGTGCAGGATCATATGTTTCTTCATATGTTCTGCTGAGTTTATTTTCCTTTCCCACAAACAACTATGGAATGTTATTTCACTCATTATAAGCTTCCACAATATTCTGAGGTCCTGACAAACAAATGGAAGGTTGGTACAGGTGGTCCATGGGTGCCCATACCATTGCCCTGACAATACAACACATTTCAATGGTATTATATGTTGCAGTTCAGAAGATCAAAAAAGTACTATCTT
>JBBPQO010000233.1:0-13551 GCA_038092535.1 Xerocomus subilludens | reverse complement strand
ATTGAAGGCTGTGGTGAAGAAGAAAAAGCCATTGCTTTCTACTAGTCACAAGAAGAAGAGGTTAGCCTTTGCTCTTGAGTATCAGCATTGGACTGTAGAGGACTGGAAGAGAGTTATATGGTCAGATAAGACCAAAATCAACAGGATTGGGTCAGATGGACAAGAGTATGTGTGGAAAAAGAAGAGTGAAGGGCTTATTTCCAGAGAGGTTAAAGGTACAGTTAAGTTTGGAGAAGGTTGACTCATGGTTTGGGGATGTATAGGGTGGAATGGTGTTGGGGTCTTGAGTGAGGTTGAGGGAAGGATGGATGCTAAACAGTATGTGGCCATTGTGGAGGAAGGGATATTGTATCATGCTGAAAATGTTCCCCAGTGTGCATCACAGTTCAACCAGTGACACACATGTAAAGGAAGATCATGACCTGCTCTTCCAATGACACAAACCTGGAGTTTTGGTGTCCATACTCTCTGAGGGTTGAGATAAGTTGATCAAATGTATCCACGCTCATGCTGAGTTCATTGCAGATGTGGTCTGGGTAGCCTATGAGGAGCTCCAGCAGCCATCCTTTGTCCAAAAGGATGGATGTATGGTAGGATTCAGGATCTCTGTAAGGAGCAGCAGCAGCAATGGCAGCTGCAACACTTGAGATGGTGCACATTAGGATGCTCAGTAGAATTACCATGTACTGAAGAATCTGGTGTCACTGTTCTGGTTGAAGGGGAGGCATGTGTCAAGCAGGAAGTATCAAGCAATATCCAATCAGTAATTCAGACTCAGAGCAGGAAGTATCCAACCAATAATTCAGACTCAGTGCAATCTGCGATACTTACATATGGCTGTGCTACTGATATTGGCTAGTTATTCTGGTTATGTTGGCTAGCTTTCTTAACTAGTTAACTATCTTTTCGGGTGCTCACAAAGGAGCTCTTAGTAAATAAGGTGGGTAGGATTAGGATGATTAGGATGTCTTTGGCAAGATTTTCAGCATGGGTACTGCTGACTATCTCTCCTGCTCATTTTATCCCACCCCATTTGTCATCCCATTGCCACCCTGTTGCTTCCCATGCCCTTTGTCTCTTCTCACCATCATTAGTGCCGCTTGGTTCACTCCTCAGCATGGGTACTGCCAAATTCAATGCCTGCCTGCATGCATGTTGCACCTCCACTGCCACCCAATCACTTTCCACACCTCTTCCTCCTATCCTCATTGTTATCAATGTCACTCAGCAAGCTCCTTGCCACATGTGATGGCACCAACCTGTTTGTTGTGCCTCAATGTTGTCTGCTTGCCGTGCCTACCTCTGTCTCCTCTGGGAATACCACCTGTTACAATTTTACTTCCTTTTCACTGTATTGTTCTTTTTCTCTATCACTTTCCATGTCACTCTTGGAGAGGGACAACTTACTCAATAGAAGGATTCATCCTTGTCTCTAGTAGTAACTCTGTTTCCCTTCTTCACCTTTAATTGGACTTATCTCTCCTCCACTGTCTCTCTCACAACAGCTAGTGTTCCTTAACATTCCATTGTGTTCCATATCATTCCATTCAGTTCTATTCCACTTGGTCTGTGCACAATTACCTTTTGTATAAATATCGTCATACATCCTTTGTATTCTTTATTCTTGATCTGCACAATACAAGCATAACATCTAGTCTCAATCCTCAAGTTCTCTGGAACTACCCTTAGTCAAGCTTCAAGCTCAGTCCCTTGTCCTTCTTGTTGTCTCTTGAAAGCCAACCCTTTAGACGTTGGTCTCTTCGTAAGTATCACCTGAGGACATTGTCAAGTAAGCAGACATTGGTATATGCTTTGCATAACACCACCTTTGATGTTGCACCTCAGACAATCCTCTCCCCCACCCTCACCTTCTCCTTGTCATCAAGACCATCAAGACTATTCCTCCTATTCCCATTTGTTCATGATGCCTGTGCCCTCATTGTGTTACAATTTTGTCTCCTTTTCATCGCATTCTTCTCTTTCTGTATTATCTTCCAAGTCACTCATGGAGAGGGTCGACTTATTCTATTGAAGGGTTTGTTCTCATCTCTAGTCGTAATTCTGTTTCTCTTCTTCGCCTTTAACTGGACTTACTTACTTTTCTGCTGTCTCTATTATGTCAGCCAGTATTCCTCAACCTTCTATCATGTTCTTCTTCCTTCTATCTTGTTCTTTCTTTCTTGGTCCATGCATGACTATTATTCATATAAATATCATCGCACATCTTTTGTATTTCCCCATTCTTGATCTATGCAATATAAGTGTTGCATCTAGTCTCAATCCCTTGGACTTCTTAAGTCAACCTCTGTTGAGTTCACTCTCGAACCTCTGTTATCCTAGTTATCTCTTGAAAGTCAACCCCTCTGATGTCAGTCTCTTCGTGAGTATTGCCAGAGGTTGTTTTCGAGTAAGCAGATTCTCATAGATGCTTCGCATAACAAAAGATCAAGAATATCTTTGGTCCCACCTCTCTAGGTGCAGGACCTACTCCACTGTCACCATGAGTTTCCAAAAGGCCTTTGGCATCCCCAAGTCTGAGTCTGAGGGCAATGACATCGAAGTCGACTCACCCCCTCGCTCCACCACTAGCACCCCCTTGAACCCTCATTCCAGCAACCCAGTTATCCCAGTCACCCCAGTAACCCCTAGTAACCCCAGAACCCCTGCTCGACCTTCGGTCCCTCCTAGTAACCCTAGACCTCCAGTTTTACCCCCACCACCTGTTGTCCTTGCACCTCCAGTAAACATGTCTTCCAAGACCAAGCTCAAAGCGGCCCTCCCTGCTGATTTCTCTGGAAAATCCTCCAATGCCTCTCAATGGATCAAAGCAATGAGGGCCTACTTTGCTTTAAACTCCTTACTCTTCTGATGAACGGAAAGTCACCACCACCTTGAACAAGCTGAGCAAAGGCCGTGGAGCCTCTTTTGCCAAGATGTGGTACAATAAACTCGCTGACTCTACTATTGCCTCCTCTGAGAAAACCTTTGACAAATTCACCACCAACTTCGAGTCCACCTTTTCATACTGTACGAAACACCTACCCTCTGCCTCTCATCTCCGAATTGGTCGACAACATGAAGGAATCTAACTACTTCACCAAACTCGACATTCGTTGGGGCTACAACAATATTCATATTCGAGAATCTGACCAATGGAAAGCTTTGTTTATTACACCTTTAGGACTATTTGAACCCACCATCATGTTTTTTGGTTTCTGTAATGCCCCAGCCACCTTCCAAGCATTCATAAACAACACCTTCGCAGATATGATCACTGAACGTTGGCTCAAGATCTATATGGACGACCTTGGTATTCACACTCATGGAACCCTGGAAACCCACCACGAACAAACTCGATGAGTTCTTCAATGACTATGTGAAGCAGGCCTTTCAGTCAAAATTTCTAAATGTTCCTTCGACACCCCCACCATGGAATATCTTGGGATGATCATCAGCAATAAACTCATTCGTATGGACCTTACTAAACTCTTCACCATTGCTGATTGGAAACCTCCATCCTCAGTCAAGGAAGTTTGTTCTTTCCTTGGTTTTGCAAACTTCTATCCAAAATTTATCCCCAACTACTCCAACATCATTATCCCCCTTACTTTCCTCACAAAGAAGGACCAACCTTGGATCTGGTCCCCTTTCCAGCAATGTGCCTTCGATATCCTCCACCACATCTTTTCCTCTGCTCCCGTTTTATCCATTCCTGACACCTCTCGCCCCTTCTTCATCATGACCGATGCCTACCTAGTTGCTGCGGGTGCTATTCTTATGCAAAAAGACTCTAACCACAACTTACACCCCTGTTCCTACTTCTCTAAGACTTTCTCCCTCGCCAAACATAACTACGACATTTATGATAGAGAACTTCTTGCTGTCATCCTCACACTCACTGAATGGAAACATTACCTCTTAGGCACCTCCTTCCCCCTCTCTATTATTACTGATCACAAGAACCTTTCTTATATCAAAGATCCCCGAAAATTATCTTGGCGCCAAGCATGGTGGGCCCTCTTTTTACAGGATTTCAACATCGAGTGGATTGTTACCCCCAGAGTGCAAATGGGTCCAGCAGACGCCATCTCTCAAAAAGACCTACCCAAGACTTCCTTGGATAACCAAGATTCCTCCATTGTCCCTGATCCTATAGTTATCAACGCTCTCAACCTCGCTTTAGTCAAATCCATCTCTCAATCCACCTCTTCCGATCCTTTCATTCTTCATGTCCTCTCTGTGCTTAAGGAAGGCTCACCTCTGTTTTCTTGCGCTACCTTGTCTGATTGGACTTTTGACAATGGCCACCTTTATTTCAAAGGGCGAATGTTTGTCCCTCGTCCTTTCTGATCTGCCCTGCTCCACACTATCCACTCATCTCCCCTCTCTGGCCATATGGGTATTTTCTGAACAAAGTCTATTCTCGAACATGATTATTGGTGGCCAGGCCTTGCCTCCTTTGTCAAGAACTTCGTCGATGGCTGCACTATCTGTCAACAGAGCAAAGTCAACACCCATCCCACCATTCCCCCTTTAGCTCCTATCCCTTCTTCGCACATTCTACCCTTTAAACAACTTTCAGTCGACCTCATCACTGACCTCCCTTTTTCCATGGGTTACGATTCTATTGTGGTCATAGTAGACCACGGTCTTACAAAGGGGGTAATTCTTACTCCTTGTTCCAAGTCCATTGATGCCACTGGCATTGCCCAAGTATTCTATGACAATGTCTTCAAACGTTTTGGCCTACACAATGTCCTTATCTCCAATTGTGGTCCACAATTTGCCTCTGCCTTCACTAGGGAACTAGCCTGTCTCTTGAGGTATGACATACGCCTATTCACCACATATCATCCCCAAACTGATGGACAAACTGAACGAATGAACCAAGAACTCAAGACGTATCTCCGCATCTTTTGTGGCAATAATCCCTCATCTTGGATGCAATCCTTATTGGCCGCCGAATTCCACCATAACTCCACCCCCCATAGCTCCACTAAGAAATCTCCTTTCTCTCTACTCTATGGTTATGAACCTTGTTCCTACCCGTCTCTCAGTAAAACCTTCCTCTCCACCCTAGAAAATAGATTGTTCTCCCTTGATGAATCTCATAAAGAAGCTCTTGCCGCACACGAATTGGCTAGGAAGATCATGTCCTCTAGATCCACTCAATGATTCCTACCCTGGAAAGTAGGAGACAAGGTATGGCTTGAGGCGACTCATCTCCGTCTCCACTACCCCTCTCGGAAGCTTGCACCCAAAAGATTGGGTCCCTTCAAAATCTCCCACATTCTATCCCCCCTCACCTATCAACTCTGACTCCCAGGTACCTGGAAGATACATGACATTTTCCACACCTCCCTCTTATCTTCTTATCGCTCCACCAAAACCTACAGACCTTCCTTTCATGAACCACCACCTGACATCATCGATAATGAAGAAGAATATGAGGTGGAAGCCATCCTCTCCCATAAGGGTCCTAAAGCCAAGCAATTGTACCTGACATCCTGGAAGGGTACTCGTTGGCAGAAAACACTTGGGAACCTGAATGAAATCTCCAACACTCTGCTTCAATTTTGTCTTCTTATAAACGTTGTCATTACCTTGGTTAAGGCAGTCTTTCCTTTGCTCGACAGTCTCTTCGTGAGTATCTCACAAATGAACTGCCTTCTCAACCATGTCCTTCCTTTCCTCTGCCATCGTCTCGTCATTACAATCCACCCCAAACTCTCCCCTTCACTTCCGGAATGTTTATCCAATGTTCTTCCCTACCTATGCTGCCCACCTCCTCTATGCCACCGCCATCAACACTCCCCACATCCTCTTCACCTTTGAAGATGATCCGCTCTACTGCGACGATATTATTACTCATGAGCTCATTCATTTGTTCCACGATGTTTCCTCCACTCAATGTCTTCAATCCACAGAAACCAATGAAATTCCTCTTTGTTTCACTTTAGAAGCTCTTCCCACTCATATTTTGACTATCTTGCACCTCCACGGTTTTTCCAATTTCATCAAATCTCTTGCTCCCACTATTATTTATCCAACCTTCCGCCGAGTTTTCTTATCTTTACCACAAAACCAGCGCAACTCATACCTAGAACATGTTGATCAATTCCTTCTTCTCGCCCCTCATCCTGCTCTTCCCCTGCCTATTCCCCCTCTGTCCCTCAAATCCCACCTCTTGTCTCCTCCTCTATCCAAAACCTCCACCATCATCGAACCCACCTCCAAATTGGAAGACAATCTCGAACCTCCCACCATCCCAATTCCTACAGAACGTCCTCATATCATTACTCTCCCTAATGGCAGTTGCACCCTCTCATCCCCAGCTCGTATTCTTCCTTGACCGGAACTCTATCGTGCCACCCTGGCATCCACAACCACTACTTGTTTTCAATGTCATCATAACGGTCACTATCATGAAGACTGTGCCGAATACTCTTGTCCCCACTGCCACGTCGCTGCTCCAAAATGTCTTGTTCACCAATGCAACTACTGTCGTGCTATACCAGTCGAGCTTGCCCCCACTGAAACTGCAGCATTTGTTCTCAAGCTGGGCATATTGTTGATGACTGTCCATTTGAACACCTTTTCCCTTCACAGGCGACCTCAATCTTCAGAGGACCTTCCTCTTCGGGAGTCTAGTTCCTGGGTGGATAGAGAATTAGTGGTTGAATCAGGGATTTGATTGTACTGCAGGGATAATGTTACGATTTTGTCTCCTTTTCATCGCATTCTTCTCTTTCTGTGTCATCTTCCAAGTTACTCATGGAGAGGGTCGACTTATTCTATTGAAGGGTTTGTTCTCATCTCTAGTCGTAATTCTGTTTCTCTTCTTCGCCTTTAACTGGACTTACTTACTTTTCTGCTGTCTCTATTATGTCAGCCAGTATTCCTCGACCTTCCATCATGTTCTTCTTCCTTCTATCTTGTTCTTTCTTTCTTGGTCTGTGCACGACTATTATTCATATAAATATCATCGCACATCTTTTGTATTTCCCCATTCTTGATCTACGCAATAAGTGTTGCATCTAGTCTCAATCCCTTGGACTTCTTAAGTCAACCTCTGTCGAGTTCACTCTTGAACCTCTGTCATCCTAGTTATCTCTTGAAAGTCAACTCCTCTGACGTCGGTCTCTTCATGAGTATCACCAGAGGTTGTTGTCAAGTAAGCAGATCCTCATAGACACTTCGCGTAACACATTGTCTCCCTGGGACAATGTTCACTTGTCCTGCTTGCCTTATTCTTTCAGCATGTTCCTCCTTTGCTCATTGTCAATGTTGGTCCTTCCCACAACTGCTCTCATTCCCATTGACCACTTTCCTCAGTGCTGTGCCACACACTTGTCCTTCACCACTTCCTCCATTGTGCAGGTTCATTTTTGAACTTGTGCACCATGCAAGGCCACTGACAGCATGATAGCCTTGTCTGGTCATGTATCCTGTCAACCATTCTGTCTTTTCTCATCCCAATTGTGCCCCACCTCTGGTGAAACCAGTCATGCACCTAGGTATGTTTCATTCTATTGTGAAGCACTAAAGATGACTATTTAAATTCACAATTAGTAGAGTGAGGCAGAACAACAAACTGGTTGATGCTTTCTTCAAGATCACTGATATGCTCATTGTCATCTGCCTCTTCTGCCTCTTCTGCCCCTTCTGCCCCCTCTGCCCCTTCCATCCCCTCTCCATTCCCATTGTTGGTGTTATTTTTATCATGGGATTTGTGGTCCACTGCACTCTTCCCATTCTCTGTGTTTATGGTATTGTTGTTAGCCAGGGCTGGGATGTGATGTCTGCTAGGAATGGCATCTCTGCCAGGAACATCGGATGCAGAATCATCCAGTGGTTGTGATGTCAGCCTTTGAAAGGCTTCCTTTGCAGCCTCTGTGTTTCCATTGTTGTTATCCTTGCTTTTAATCACCTCTGCACTCTTCTGCTTCTTGCACTGACTTCCTTCATGGTTTGTAGAATGACACATGTGCTTTGTGCCTTTGTTGGATTGTGTGTGACAGGAAGGACTCTGGACTTCACCACTTTCAATCTGCTGATTTATTTCCTGTTGGCACATTTGATATTCTGATGCTGTCAACTCCTTCCAATACATAGTACCTATTTCCCACTTGCATAATAACAATTCCAGTTCACCAAATGAGCTTGAAGCTTGACTGAGATTTTTGAATGGAATTGTTGATGGCCAACCCTCAATGGTGACCTTGTATTTTGCAACAACATTTCAGAAGTAGCATGCCCATTGTATTTTTGCATTTGGGTCTTTGGTAATGTCCTCTAAGATAGCCTGTCAATTATAGTTCAAGCAAATAATTATGACTCATGTAGATTGATGATTGCACAAATGTCTGCACATAACACAGACACATGTTCCTGATGATTTTTCGCTGCACCTAGATTATATTAGCTAAGCAATACTTGCTTCAAGCATTATATACCTTTGATACCCTGGATGGCAAAGCCTTCCATTTTGCTGATGAAATCATGTGCATCAATGCCAATTACAAAACTAACAAAGTTCTGCAGGCCATTTGTTGTGAAGGTGATGCCTTGAAGTGGAACATTGGTGGAACCATGTGTAGCATAGAGAATAGCCTCCACACCTGTCTGAGCTTTAAGGTTGTGTAGCTAGAATTTTTTGTGAATCCTAATCTTGTCAATATGTGATATACAACATGCCTTGTTCTCAATGGCATTCAACGTGTGTATTGCATCAGCAATTTTGGATTGTGCCATTGCATGAGTGCCTTTCATTCTTGCCTCATGGTACAGATGGAACTCCTTGACGAGATGTGTCTTATTGTCAGAAGAAAGCTACTTGTAGGCTTCCTTGCAGTCCTTCATGAGATGTGGTAGCACTTCATTGCTAGTAGAAACTGCATCTATTATTAGTTAGATCTGCATTGTAAACGACAATTGATGTATACACATACCATTCTGATTGTCCTCTGCATGGCAAGTTTTCCAAACAAAGGCATTCCAGGCATTTACCTTTTCCTGTCTGTTGCAAAACTTTGCATGGCCAAGATATAGTTTGTTCTCAATGTGTCAGACTCTTTTGTGGTGTTTTGAGGCAAGGTCTGCCATGACTTTGTTCAGTTTCTCCCATGTCTCAGATAAATCCTGGTGGAGTTGTGCTGTCTTCTCATGTTGAATACCTAACAGTTGCCTATGTGCCTCAGAGGTTAGTGTGACCTTTGAATGGTGAGGCTTAGGCAGTTGTGTGTGTGTGGTCAACTTGTTGATGAAAAAGACCTGAGACTGAAGCATAAGGTTGAGTGGGCACAGTGGGCACTGACAATCTTGGGACCTGTGATGCTATTTGACCACCATGCATGAGAGAAATTTTTTTTTTTGCTGCATTCTGAAATCAATCACCTGGACAAATATACAGGACAAAAAAAAAGAGACTGAGAACATAAAGAGCACCTAACAAAACACATATGCTGAGGAGTTTGAGTAATATAGTGAGTACTGAACATTGCCACACACCCTGAGATTTAGTTACAGTAGCACCAAGATCTTGCAATTTAGAGTGCAAACATACCATCTTTGCAGAGCCTCCCAGGTTGGCAATAAGTGCACAAGATATATTGGATGCTTGCTCATATGTTAAGTGAGGACCTAAGCACTGCCTCCCAACGGCTGCTCTGAATAGTTCTGACAAGTAAGTTCAGATGTGGGATCAAATTGTCCCAAAAGCCAACCTGATTCAACACTACATCAGTGTTAGGTCCAATACTGATGAGGATAGGGCTAATAGAAGCTGGTACATCAGAGGAAAGTTTGAAAGACATTGGCTCTGGATGTTTGTTATCAGACAGCTGGAGAAAAGCCTCTGCAGGATGGCATTGATAGTGTTAACAGATGGATTGTGTTAGATCAATCTTTGACTGCTTTTTTTGGAGTAGAAATGGCTGGCTGGGCCCCAATACTCTTGGCAACATTGACAGGTGACTTGTGAATAGCAGCTGACTCATGAATAGCAGCTGAGGGCAAAGAATGACCTGAAGCCTTGACTTGAGCCATATCCTGTGCATTTAGTCTGGTGCATTGAATATGTGCACTCAGTGAGGATTTGGAAAGATAGTTTGGGCCTTTGATGGATATAGTGTCTGCAAGTGCTCTAAAGATGCATCAATAATAATAGACTTAGAAGATATGCTGACTGACTGCATGGTTCAGGAGAAGTGATGGACTCAACTTTGCAATGCTCAACAAAGTGGTTCAAATGTGGGATGGCAAACTCCTTGCAAAAGGCCTGCACAAGCATGGCAGTATTACCATCAAGCCATGCAGTTCAAAGCAGCTTGTGTGGTGTGATGTAAACATCAACAGTGATATTGTTTGACACAAGGTTGTATTGCAGCTTGGAACCTGGACAATGAATCAATAGCAAGATCCTGCCATCAAGATGATATTGCATCATAATCTAGTAGTCATTTATCATTTTCATGAATGTAGATGTAGATAGAAAAAACTTACAGCATCCAGAAGATCACTGAGCATAGCATCGATGAAGGCCTTCCTACTCTGCACTTCTTTGTTCTTAGATATGGTGTGATTGAAGCTAATGAATGCTGGCTGTAAACCTCCAGGGAATTTGATATGATAGTGTGCTCCATCTTCATGTGCTGCATGCCTGAGAAGGGCACGAATTGCTGCCTGGCATTCCACACTGTTGAAACCTTGAGTGAATGGAGACAAATAAAGCACTGCCATTCCACCCATTGAAAAATAGTTTTGCACTTTGAACATGCTTTTTGGAGTGGTGTTGAGTTCAGATTGAGAGGTGGGCATGGTGGTTGATGTGCAAGGCTAGTGCATGGCAATTGTTTATGTCATTTGGTGTGCTAGTAGTCACAGTGATTTGTAATTACTATTCAGAGCACAGCTAAACATCAGAGTAAATCAGATGGTACTTATTATTCATCTTGGGTACATGTTGGCTGTGCTGATCAGCAGCCACCTCTGATGTGCTTGACTTGAAGTCTGCAACATTGGACCATCAATGTGATCAGTTATTTGCCCACATCAAAATTAATCTAACTTACTCAACTCAATCAACTGTAACTTGCTCGACATAACATAGTACACATCTTGAATGCAACTTCATCTCATAGAAGTAAACACTTATGCATGTATACATTTTTCCCAATTCAACATGTTTCTGCCTGGTCTTGTGTTCACCCACTTGTGTTCACCAAGTAATTAGCATCCTAAGTAGTATTGGTATGGTATTTCTATACATGGAATCAGCTTCATGCTTGTGTTTTCCAAGTAATTTGTGTCATATATTATACTTGTACTGTGCTATTTCGACATACACAGAATCAAGTCAACTATTGCTTGAATTCCAGACACTTCTTCTTCTTCATCCACCAATCCATCATTGCCAGGATCATTGAGGTGATCTATAGTACACAAGTTTTTAGAAACAAGAGCAGACAATGGTAGACTCACCTATCATCAAAGCTTGAGGGTTGTGGTCTGTGGAAGGTTGTGCATATTCCTGTCAGGGTGATCAGTTATCCATGCTATTCAGCATGTCCTCTTCATTGTGCTCAGCATTGTTGTTGCTCAACCATGACATCTTGATACAAACACCCATATGACCATTTCCAGTATAGCCATGCAACTTCTCGAGCTGATCTAACTAGTGGATGTGAATACTGTTAACAGCCTTATGTCCATGATGTAACTGTTGCAGTTTGTGTGTGAGGAGCAGATCAGTTTCAAGGAGATTGGTAATGGCAGAAGCAACCCATTTTTCTTCATTATGGATAGCAGTTCACAAGTGGTGCATTTCCACACATAACCAAACAATCTCCTTTGTGGCATGAAACAGCTTGAAAAACTTGACTGTGGCCTCATGATTGGCTGGCTTTGCCCATTCGCAATCTCAAACATCAGCATGGGAGTGATGGAGAAGATACATCCTCAAAAATATATACTTCAAGATATCTTTCCAGGATACTGAAGGTTGCAGAGGATTCATCTTAGCTGCTTGAACATTGTAGCATCAAATCACATTTCTAATTGCTCCCAATTGCTGTTGGAGTCCCTCACTAATTTGCTGACAGAGTTTGTAGCCTGTCAAAAACATTTGAGTGGTCCAGATCAACATATCATGCAATTGTGTCCCTATCCATGTCAGACATTGACAATTTGGACAGTTTGAAAAGTTGCATTATGACAAGCATTTCCAGCTCATCAAGTGCATCCTGGTATTTCACTAGTGTTACCTCATTTTTGTAACAGAGGTATTGGTTGCCACCAATTTCCCATCTTGATTTTAGTCCCAGCTGAGTTTCAAGATGTGCTACCATTTTTTCCACGTTTTGTAATATCACATAGGCAAGGTCAAGTCGTGTCTGGGCCTGATTAATAGACATGAGCACATTGCATGGCACAACACCACTTAAGGCTCTATTTCCAGTGTTGCATGCATTGTCCCATTCCATTCTGCTGATATTAGTAGACTTGGCAATCACAATGTCTCAGTTGGCAGAACTTACTTATGATCTTCTAGTTCATCAAGCACTTGAATTTATCAGATCTTGAGTAAATCATTAACCACAGGTTGCTTGTGCTTGCATAAGAGTAATCATGCCCTCATGTTGGCAATGAAACATAAAAAGTTATTGTCAGTAAGTTTGAGAGCATCCTTCACAACAGAGAGTTCATGCATGAGAACACAAACAGCCTCAGCTGCTTCTCAGTAGTGATTTCAAATAAACTGTGCTGTAATCGATTGGTTAAAAATGGTCTTTATATCAATAGGATTTTTAGCTTAGCGCCACATATTTGTCTTGATTCCAAAATGTGAAATGTTGTTCAATTGCTTAATTCCAATTGAACCATGAGGCATGTTGGGTACTTTGAGCAAGTTTGTTCGAAATTGAAAACATGTGCTCACAGCCTTCACCTTCTGTATTTCCTGCTCCTTTGATGCACATGGGATGCCAGTCTAGCTGGCATAGGCAGTTGTGTGCATGGCCATGGAATGTGCCCACCATAAAGCACAGATTACACATATAGACCTTGGCCACTAAGCTGCTGCTGTTGACTGTGGCTGTGAAGGCACAGCCAATTGTTACACGAAGCATACGATGATTCCTATCTTACTAATCCCATCTTAAGGCGATGCCCACGAGGAGACCGATGTCCTAAGACTTGATGCTCAAAAGAGAAAGGTCGAGGACGAGGACGAGGGATCGAGACAAGATTCGACAAAGGACAGAGGACAAAGGGTTCGAGTTGACGCTCGACAAGGAACTGAGGACTAAGGGTTCGAGATAATACTCGACTAGAGATGAGACCAGATTACGCTTGTATTGTGTAGATCAAGAATGGAGAGCATACAAGAGATGACAGACTATTTATAGAGAGACAAGTACACGCACGGACCAAGGGAAAGAATACGATGGAATGTAAAGGAAATTGATGGAAAGACAAAGAAGGTTGAAGAATGAGGCTTAGTCAGAGACTAGCAAGACTAAGCGAAGAGTGATGACAAATGAGAATAAAGCC